>JAOTAX010000003.1:24622888-24636061 GCA_025629825.1 Erythroxylum guanchezii | reverse complement strand
AGTTTTGGGTTAATTTTGGGTCTGTTGGGAAACACTATTGTATGCTCTCATTGTTATAGTGAAATTCTCAGTCGGCTACAAATTGGACATAGGCATTGCCGAACTAGTATAAAAATTTTGGTGTTCTTTTGTTGCTGTTTTATTTTTACTCCGAATTTATTCATGTTTCCGTATAACATTCTGCACAGGAGTTATGTAAATGGAATCCACATTCCAAGCAACAGTAGGCTGGATTTGACATTGGGCTTCGACATAAGTGGCAGACGGTTGCTGGTTTGCAATTGTAGAGACTTAGTATATGTTGGTGAGAGGGGTGGTAGGTCTGCGTTTTCAAGTCTTTCCTATCTCTCGATCTTTGAACCACACCACTGTTAGTGATGAGAAGAGCACAGTTGAAATTGAGTTTGAAGTTGCATTCTTTGCAGTTGGCACTATAACCATCGGAAATGTCTCTGCATTCTTCACAGATAAACTTGTCATATCCTTCAAATTTGAGAGAAAGTGTGTGCTCTGGGTGGAAGGGATGATGGAATTTCTGTGGCAATTCTGCACAGTTTCTGTGAAGGTAGAATTCACAATCAAAGCAACCATAGATCTCACCTGATGAGAATGGCACCCACATCCACTTTGGCAGTATTGGCAATAGCCAATCAGGTGGTTAAATTCCTTAGTGAACTTGAAAAGGAGGAGTCTATGATCTTTATGGCTGAAATGAGAGATCTCAGCTCTTTCATCAGCCTGTGCTGGGATTTGATTCCCAGGTTTAGCTGAAAGCGCACACTTGACATCTAAATTGATCCTACACTTTTCGCAGTGATAACCAAAACCCCTGCAGAAGTCTCTGCATTCATGGCAGATGAAGAACATGCCACGTGGATTCTGAAACCTGGAATGCTGAGATGCATGAGGATTAGGAGGATTGGCAAGAACAGCAAGAGTGTGGGATGGGTGGCAAGGATGGTCTGATAGCTCACGAGACAGCGAAGCACAGGACTTGTGCAGCCAGAAATCTTCACAAGTCTCACAAAAATAGAGTGGAGCTTGAATTGTTTCATAGCAACCGCTGCATTTCAGAAGTTCAGTGCTCTCGTCCTCCTCATATGCCCCTACATATGAAATCTCCAAAATTTTTGCCTCGATTTTCTCATAAAGAGTCAATTCATGTTGATGGATGAAATGGTTAATCTTCATGATCCAGAGAAAGACAGACCTGTCAACAAAGCAAGTTTCTGGGGAGATCTTGTTGGAGTGCCTCCTGGGGACTATGAACTTTTAATGTCTTTTGAAGCAAATTGTGATTCAACTAGTGCATTGATACCGACTTTTGGAAAGCATCCCACCTTATTTCATTATTTAATCCATATGGATATCATCAACAATGAACAATTAAAAAGCGACAAAGGACTAGCTGTACCAAAGTCTTTCTTAATTAATAGTTTTCCAAACACTCAGTTGCATCAATCTTTAATATTATTGGCATATACCAATTATTTTAATCATTAGTGTTTTAACATTATTGACATAGGGCAATAGTTTTATATTAAAAGTGACTACTGACACCTAATGAAAAAGATTGTAGATTGATCTAATCTACCTGTGGGCTAAGTTGGTGTTTAAGATTAGGAGCTAGCCTGTTAATCTAATCTTGGATCCAGTGTTGGGTCATTAAGCTTACAGAAGGAGTTGGACATAAAGTTGGTGTTTGGGATTAAGGGCAAGCATGTAAATCTAATTTGGCAATTGTGTGTTTATTAAAGCCTATTGTTATCTTTCTCAACGAGTAATATTAGAGTCAAGTTGTGTGGCATCGTTTTAAAGGATGGATGTTAACATTAGTAGAATGATTAACCTTAATAATAGTAATTATCATACGTGAAAGGGAAGATGGGGGATCTCTTTTATTGTAAAAACTATCACTCTTATTTTAGGTAATTGGCAAAGTCAAATGATTATTTGAAGTTATTAAATCGATAAGTTTAAGATTACATTAGATAGCATCTCAAATGACAATGAAACTGTCATGACTCGAAACAGGTGCATGATCGACACGTAAGACTTAAGGTTCAAAACCTCAGATCACACGTAAGCCTACCACTAGCGACAAAATAAATTCAAACCCTAAGAACATAACAAACCCATACAATACAATTACAATAGTATGAGTCAGAAAGAAGTTTTACAACTCATGAAATGCTGTCACTACTGACGCTACAATACAAGATAAATGAAAATAAAGAAAGAACATACACAAATATAGGTAGGTCCCAGCGGACACATCATGAGAGTCACTGCTGTGAAATCGGTAGTAGCTAATAAAAAACAAGTTGAGGGGAATCAGATCTCGCTGAGTAAGTTCACACCGTCTTATGCTACCTAATGTTATGCGCACTGTCATGCATGAATATCAAAATACATACATATCATGCTATACATCCAATCACATCAACAACACAAATAAATTGTGGGGAAGAATATCTGTAGGGTCCTAATCTCCAAGGGTAAGCCCTCATAACTCTAAACTTCAAATGGCTATGGGGAGCTATGCATTATCGATGGCCTAGCTATGCTCCCATACTCATATAGTTGTAAGACTCTCTTAATCCAAAGGGGCTGCGGGAAGTTAAACATCACCAACAGACCATCCATCGCTCAAAGCATCCAAAATCATAAGCATCACAAATAAGGGTTCGATCGGGAGTCAAGCATCAACAGGATCGACCCCATAACATATCTTAATAACATAAACAAAACAACTCTCATAGTCATAACCATCAGATGGCATGTCCTATAGATCTTTTCTTCCCCACCATCGAACATAGCAATACATATCAAATTATTAAGCATGCAATTTATCAAGTAGACATTTAGCTATGCAATGACCAATGAATGTATGCAATACCCAACCTATCGTATCCACTCAATTAATTCGATATAAAGGCTTATACTAAAGCAGGTACGCATTACTGTATATACGTGTTTGCTATATAAATATATAAGTATCGATTGATATACATATATAGATACACATGCATAAAAATTTGGTTAAGCATTGCTACATGCTGTCATCTATACCAGCATTGAACAATAATCAGTATGAACTTACTTGATAACCGAACTCGTCCGTCCAAACTTCTGATGGGGTCCCGCTCCTGCTATACATAGTAAATTGAAAGAAAAATATCTCAATCAGTGCTAATTAGGAGTTATTGGGCTCAAATAACAATTTAGGTATCATCCGAATTGCCTAAGCAGTCCATTTATGAAATTCAGAAATTTCTCCTATTCTCGCCTAAACGTTCCGTGATTTTTAATTCACAAACCGTTGAAATCTCACAGTGGTTCTTTAGAGAAAAAATTATCAGTATAATTTTTAGAATTTTTTAAGAAAAGTGACCAAAATGGTTGTCGGAGCAGTACCTCTAGCGAGCGGAATATTCCTTTCAATCATTAAAATATTTCTTTCGATCAGTAAAAAATCTTTAGTCTCATAATTCAATGATTTTTATACCAAATGAAAGTTCTTGATGAGTAGAACAACTTTCTCCAAAGCAACATACTCGGATTCTCAACAGATTTGCACAAATGGAGGAAAAACAAGCTGAAACTCTAACCTCTTTTTTCCATCAATCGGTGGCAATCTGGGCAGCGGCTGGTGACAAGACTATAAGGCTTTTGTTCCTAACGTCGAGATGAGTCAAAATGACGTGGTGGTGACAGGCAACAATTAATAGAAGCAACAAATCGACGATTGACTTTTTCGTTAGTTTTTCTCCTCGAATTTTGTGACGGGCTCGTCGAGAGGAAGACATTGGTATATAACACTAACTGGTTTGAGTCACTGGTAGTGAAGAATAGTTAAAGAGAGGGAATTCGTGAATAGTAGCATTTAGGTTGGTGGGTTGGGGGGTTTAAAATGAAAATGTGAGAAAAAAGGGAAAAAGAAGAAGTTGTTTCTTATATATATAGCATATGGGATATTACGTTCTCTCCCACTTACAAAAAAAATTTGTCCTCGAATTTTATAATAAGGTTTATTAAGGAAACAAGTATAGATACAATTCTCTCATCTCTTGCTTTATCTCCCAAGTAGCTTTTCAGTGTGACCATTCCTCTACATCACCTTAACCATGAGAATTTGTTTTGATCGAAGCTGTCACACCTGTCAATCCATGATAGCCACTGGCTCCTCTTTGTAGGTTAAATTCTCGCTCACTTCTAGGCTCTGTGGTTGGATTACATGGGAAGGGTCAGGAATGTACTTGCGAAGCATAGAAATATGGAATACTGGATGGACTTGGGCCATATATGAAGGTAATGCCAATCGGTATGCCACGTTTCCAACCCTCTCAGTTACCTTATAAGGTCCAATATACCTTGGAGATAATTTTCCATTCTTTCCAAACCTCATCACACCCTTCATTGGAGATACTTTAAAGAATATGAAATCTCTAACTTGAAACTCCACTTCCTTACGCTTCGAATCAGCTTAACTTTTCTGTCTACTCACTACCATCTCTAGCCTCTGCTTAATCAATGGGATCTTCTCTGACGTGATCTTGATTAATTATAGGTCCTCCAACTGCTTCTTGCCTACCTCCTCCTAACACATCGTTAACCTACATTTTCATTCATACAATGCCTCGTATGGTACCATCCCAATACTAATGTGGTAGCTATTACTGTAAACAAACTCAATCAAAGGCAAGTGTTAGTCCCAACTACTGCAAAAATCTATCACACACATTCTTAACATATCCTTTAAGGTTTGTATTGTCCTTTTAGACTGTCCATCTGTTTGAGGATGAAATGTCGTACTAAAATATAATCTAGTGCCCATCGCCTCTTGTAATTTTTTCCAGAATCGACATGTGAACTGCGATCTCTGGTCTAAAACTATCAATACAAGTACTTCATGGAGGCACACTATCTGATCAATATAAATTTGAGTGAGCTTGGACACTGAATAAGTAGTCTTCACGGGTAGAAAATGTACTAATTTTGTCAATCATCTACGATCACCCAGATTGAATCACATCGAGTTCTTTTATAAGGTAAGCCAACCATGAAATCCATCGTGATCCTCTCTAATTTCCATTCAGGAATTGGTGGTGGTTGTAGCTTACTTGAGGGATTTTGATGCTCAGCTTTTACTTATTGACACATCAAGCATTCAGAAATATATTCAGCCACATCTTTCTTCATACTATCCTACCAATACGTATCTCTAATATTATGGTACATTTTGGTGGAACCTGGATGCACATTGTATGCAGTATGGTGCGCTTCCTCTAGAACCTCCTCTTTTAAGTTTTCTATACTTAGAACACACAATTTCCCATTCATTTTGCAGATGCTTTCTTTATCGATTTCAAAATCATAAATAAGTTGTTGAAATTTAGGATTTTGACCTTGGGCGATCCTAATCCTGTCCGATAATACTAATCGCACCCTGATGCTGGCCAGTAATATTCCCACATCTGAAATATGAAATTGGGTACCTTGATCCATCAAATCATGTAACTCTTTGGTCAAAACTCTCCTCTCTATTACGATATGTGCCAAACTACCTAAGGATTTCCTACTTAAAGCATCTGTCACAACATTTTCCTTCCTTGGATGATATTGGATAGTACAGTTGTAATATTTTAGTAATTTGATCCACCTTCTTTGCCTCATATTTAGATCTTTCTGTTGAAATATATACTTTAGACTCTTGTGATTTGTAAAAATCTCATATGTCTCACCATATAGGTAATGTCGCCAAATCTTTAAGGCAAAGATTACTGTTGCCATCCCTAAATTATGTCTAGGATAATTTTGTTCGTGTTTCTTCAATTACCTAGAAACATAAGCAATCACCCTACCATTTTGCATCAATACACATCCAAGGCTAACTCTCGAAGTATCACAGTACAATTGAAATCCTCCATCTTCCATTGGTAAAGCTAATACCAACTTCGCAGCAATGACTCCCGTTACATGTCTGCTATGGCCTACCTATGTTTGTGTACATTTTTTATTTATCTTGTATTGTAGCTGATAAGTCAAATTATTCTTATATGATTTTGGGATGAATTAGAACTAATTTGACTTATCTCTATGTGAATTTGAAGCCTTATTTGGTTAGTTCTCACACATTTTAACTTTATTGCTTGATAGGTACAAGTGGATAGATTTCAGGAGAAACAGGCATAACTTTTACCGTGGATGTCGGATTAAGGTCATTCAAGGATGCGTTTGAAGATGAGTGCTACAACTTCCGTAGAGACTCCGAGGAGAGATTCTGTCAACTAAAGGGGTCAAAAGTGTGCATTTTGTAAATGACCAGTGTATGTTCATTTAACAGACATAATGTCCATTTAATGGACATTGCTTGAACAATTCCACTCCAAGGACCCGAGAAGGTCTACTTAACATACATCATGTCCATTTTGCTGACATTGTCTGCCAACTTCACTTCCCAGACCCGAGAAGGTTCGCTAAATAGACATCAAGTCTGCCTAACAAACTTTGTCGGCCCAATGACAATTTGCCTTCCCCTCTTTAGCAAAAACTAGGTTTCTTTGATAAGACACTATAAATACTCATTTTTAAGACCTAATGAGGGGGCTGAACACTAAAAACGCAGTTACCACTTAAGGAGGCACAAAATAAGAGGCAAAGAGGAAGTTTTGGGGATTGCATTAGGGATTGGAAGCAACACTGTTTTGTATTCTCTCTACCTTCTCTCTCTACTCTTTCTTGAATGTTAAGGGTCTTTATGTATATGGTTTCTGTTATCATGTTCTAGAACTAAACTTCATTTAGGGTTAGGGATGTAGCCTATTTGGGGGATTGATTTGCATTTTGTGGATTGATTGGTGTTGAATGAAAGTTATTTTGTTATGTTTATCTCTCTTGCATTTCAATGTTGTCTTTATGCTTGATCACCATAGATGCAATCTTAGGAATCATATGATGAACTGAGAGGTGAAGTGTGGTTTATGCATTAGGAAGATAAACACATTAGATTTAGAGATAGAGATATCCTGAGCTAGTGTGATAACTTGTGGTTGCTTGTTCTTCATGAATTTGACTAATTGGGTTGCACTTTGAGAGATGGTAATCAACTAGTTAGATATTCTTATATGTCTTAAGAGAGACCATGAATAAAGTTTTGCAATTGTTATTGTAACCTGTCATCCAATCAATTTCTTAATTTATTAATCAATCTCTTGAGTTAGTGAACCCTAAAACCCTAGGTTCAAATCATCAAATTATCCTTCTTTGTTATTTTCTAGTATTCACAATTTACTGCCTACCTAAATCCAATCATCTTTTAAGTTTATTGTCAATTTCATTCAAGTAATTAGGATTAATTCGGTGGTGAGTGCTTTAGTCCTTATGGGAGACGACCTTGGAATACTCGATTTGTAAGTTCTAGGAACGACTCTTTGCACTTGCAGATTTTGTTGACCAAGTTTTTGGCGTCGTTGCTAGGGACTAAATTTTATTTTCTACCATTAATTCTAGTTATTATTATTTTTATTTATTTCCTGAAGTTTTCTTCCACTAATTAATTTTGAAACCCTTTTCATTGTTTGATTTTAGGAGCTGTATAACGACTAGCTTATTGAGTTAAATCCTGAAATTGAACGGACTTGTCAATGGAACAACTCCCAAAAAAGAAGAGAGATGGCAAACAATAATCAAAATCCGGATTTACATAAGGAACAAGATATGGAGAATGAACAATTCCATGAGGGAAATCAAGCTAAACCGGTTGTTGTGAATACTGTGGTAAGAAGAATTCGATACTATCAAATGCCATTTATTGCTGGCAACCCCTCCTGCATTCGATTAACTGTGCTAGCGAGGAATTATGAGCTAAAGCATATTCATTTGTCTATGTTGCCGTAATTAAATGGGCTGCCGAGTGAAGATGCTCTAGTCTTCATGAGAGATTTCTATGCGACAGTTCAAACTCTACCATTGTATGGATTATTTGAGGCTGAGTTAAGGCTAAGGTGTTTTCCTTATTGCATGAAGGGATTAGCAAGAAATTGGTTGTTCTGTTTGGAGGTAGATTCCATTGATACTTGGGATAAGGTAATGGAGACTTTCATGATGAAGTGGTACCTAGCCTATAAAACTTTTAAACTTAGGAAGATGATAATTAGTTCATGCAGAAAGAAGGAGAAAATTTTCATAAAGCATGGGAACGATTTAATGATCTCTTTAACCAATGCCCTCACCATGGATTTGATACATACTCGTTGACTCAGTTCTACCATGGTCTTACTGATCACAACCAAACTCTGGTGGATTTGAATGCTGGTGGGAATATTAGTGACCTGAGTTCCCAAGAATTGCGGGATATTTTCAAAAATGTTGCAGAGAATTGATATTGTAAGGTGACTAGGAGCAAAGTTGTTACTCTGAATGAAGTGGGTTCTAAATCCAACATGGCCTACCAAGTTGCCGAGATTAATAAGAAGTTGAATTTGTTAGTGAACGACAATAAGTCTAGTAAGGATCCTTGCACTCTTTGTGGTAGATTTGGGCATATAGCAACTGGTTGTATGAACATTAAGGCAACATTAACAGAGGAAGAGGTGAACTACGTAAACAATGGTAGACAAGGTCAGAGATTTGATCCTTTCTTGAACACCTACAATGAAGGTTGGAAGTTTCATCCGAATTTCTCATGGAAAAATCAAGGGGCTGTAAAACCAGTGGGACCACCTAGGTTCCAAGCACCACTAAAATAGCAATACTCACCTCCTTCGTCTTCCATACCACAACAATTCCCTTCCTTGTGGGAGAAAAAGGTGGATCGACTTGAAGATATATTTTCTCAACTTATAAGCAAGATGGATCAAAGTGCTCAAGCTAGCTCTCAAGCTATGAACAGGATGGAGCAGAACATTCAGTCCAACCAAGCTGCCATCAGAAATTTAGAGGTGCAAATCAGTCAAGTAGTAAAAGAGGCAAGTGAAAGAGGTAAGGGAAAGCTGCCTAGCAATACCCAAGTGAATCCGAAACAAGATTGTATGGTAGTTATTTTAAGGAGTGGTAAGGTGGTGGAAGGTGTGTTTCCTAAAGAGAAGGAAGCCAAGGATGTTGAAAGTGAGGACTTGGGTGAAAGTGAATAGCCAACAGAAGCAACATCAAAGAAAGAGTCTTCACCAAGTTTAGAATTTTCCTTTGTACCACCCATACCATACCCTTAAAGGGTCAAAAAGAAGCATGATGATTCCAAATTTTAGAAATTTCTTGAAATTTTTTAGAAGATCCAAATTAACATCCCTTTTACCAAAGCTCTTGTTGAGATGCATACTTAAACCAAGTTCTTGAAGGAAATCATCTCCAACAAAAAAAAGCTCGATAATTTTGCTACAGTAGCCTTAACTGAGGAGTGTAGTTCTATTTTACAAAATAAACTACTTCCTAAGTTAAAGGATCCAGGAGTTTCACTATTCCTTGTCACTTTGATGAATCTAATGTTTTTCAATGTTTATGTGACTTAGGTGCAAGTATTAATCTTATTCCCTTGTCTTTTTATAATAGGCTAGGAATTGGTGAACTCAAACCAACTACAATCTCATTACAACTTATTGATCGATCAATTCGATACCCTATTGGTATAGTTGAGGACTTATTGGTGAAAGTTGGTAAGCTTATAATTCTAGCTGATTTTGTTATGCTTAAGGTGGATTTTTACATGTAGGTTCCTATAATTTTAGGAACACAATTCTTAGTCACTAGTGCAGCATTGATTGATGTTCTAGATGGTAAGCTAGCCTTGAGAGTTGGTGATAAGGAAGAGGTGTTTAACATTTTCAGAGTTTTAAAGGGTCCCTCTTTCGATGAATTCACCTATAGGATAGGTGTAACTGATTCTCTTACATTTAAATCTATTCCTGAATTAATGTGTGATGATGCCTTAGAAACATGCCTAACTTTAGGAATAGATGAGAATGAATTGGATGATGAGCTAGTAGACTATGCATATAGATTGCAAGGTAATGGTTTGAGGTATAGACCCCAAATTGAAGAACTGGGCCTACCTAAACCTAAATTGTTACCTTCCATATTAAGCCCACCGAAACCTGAATTGAAACAACTCCCAATTCATTTGAGATATGCATTCTTGGGAGAATCAAGTACTTACCCGATTATCATTTCTTCTTCTTTGGATTCCTCTCAAGAAGAGAAGTTATTAAGGGTGTTATGTGAATATAAATTGGCTACTGATTGGAATATTGCTGACATAAAGGGAATTAGCCCTTCTAATTATGTTCACAGGATTGTAATGGAAGAAAGCGACAAACCTAGTGTGGAAAATCAGAGGAGGCTTAATCCAAACACAAAGGAAGTTATGCAATCTGAGATGCTTAAATTACTTGATACAGGAATTATTTATCCTATCTCTGATAGTTCTTGGATAAGTCCTGTGCAGGTGGTGCCAAAGAAAGGTGGCATGACTGTTGTTTCTAATGATAGTGATGAATTAATTTCCACTAGGGTTGTGATAGGGTGGAGGGTCTGTATAGAGTACAGAAAATTGAATGCGACAATTAGGAAATATAACTTCCCTCTCCCCTTTATTGATCAAATGTTGGAAAGATTAGCGAGGCATGTTTATTATTGCTTTTTAGATGGTTATTCAGGTTATAACCAAATTCCGATAGCCACGGAGAATCATGAGAAAACCACCTTCACTTGTCCCTATGGTACATTTGCGTATCATAAGAAGCCCTTCAGGTTGTGCAACGCTCCTGCCACTTTCCAACATTGCATGATGTCCATATTCTCCAAAATGGTGGAGAATATATTTGAGGTATTTTTGGACGATTTTCTATTTTTGGTTCTTCTTTTGATACATGTCCGTTCAATCTAGAGTAGGTTCTACAGAGGTGTGAAGAAACCAATCTCGTGCTGAATTGGAAAAAGTGCCACTTCATGGTACAAGAAGGAATCGTCCTAGGCCACAAAATTTCTATAAAAAAAATAGAGGTGGATCCAGCAAAAATTTAAGTCATCAATAAGTTGTCACCTCCCAATTCAGTTAGAGCGATAAGGAGTTTTCTTGAACATGTTAGGTTCTATCGCAGATTTATTAAGGATTTTTGCAAGATTTCTAAACCATTATGTGCTCTATTGCAAAAGGAAGTTACTTATGAATTTACTGATGAGTGTCTTGATGCCTTCAACAGGTTAAAGAAGGAACTTACCTTAGCTCCTATAATGGCCGCACTGAATTGAAGTCTCCCTTTTAAGCAGATGTGTGATGCTAGTGATTATGCACTTAGAGCTGTCTTAAGGCAAAAATAGGATAAGAAATTACATGTCATTTATTACACTAGCAAAGTTCTTAATGATGCTCAAATTAATTATGCTACTACGAAGAAAGAATTGCTAGCAGTAGTTTTTGAATTCGATAAATTTAGATCTTATCTTGATGGGTCTAAAGTCATTGTTTACACTGACCATTTTGCTTTAAAATATCTACTTACAAAGAAAGATGCAAAACCAAGATTGATCAGATGGATTTTACTTTTGCAGGAATTTGATTTGGAAATTAAAAATAAGAAAGGATCCGAAAATTTGGTGGCTGACCATCTTTTGTGACTTGAGCAAGGAGACAAACTGGGAGTGGAATCGATTAATGATACCTTCCCTAATGAGAATTTGTTTTTTGTTAAGGAAAATGTTCCTTGGTTTGCTAATCATGTTAATTTCCTGGTGTCCAACATTATTCTTGGTGATTATTCATGCCATAAGAGAAGGAAATTCTTATCTGAGGTAAGGAATTACTTTTGGGAAAAGCCATTGCTTTTTAGAAGGTGTGCATATGGGATGATTAGAAAATGTATACTTGATGAGGAGATGCAATCAGTTCTGCATCATTGTCATGCTTCTCTTTATAAAGGACACCATGGAGCTAACAAAACGACGGCAAAGGTTTTACAATCTGGGTTTTATTGGCCTACACTTTTTAAGGATGTTAGAACTTTTGTTATGACTAGTGATAAGTGTCAGAGAACAGGGAACATTGGTAGAAAGCACGAGATGCCTCAGTTAAGGATTCTAGAAATGGAACTCTTTGATGTATGGGGTCTGGACTTCATGGGACCGTTTCCAGCATCTTTCGATAATGAATACATCCTTGTGACGTTTGATTATGTATCTAAGTGGGTGGAAGCAGCAGCTTTGTCAATCAACACTGCAGTTAGTGCTGTCAAATTTGTCAAGAAGCACATATTCTCAAGGTTTGGTGTTCCAAGAGCTCTAATCAGTGACAATTGGGTACATTTTTAGAACCATCAATTCGAATCTCTCTTGGCAAAATATGGGTGTCATTTTAAATTTGGAACCACCTACCACCCTCAAACTAGTGGGCAAGTTAAGGTATCCAATAGGGAAATCACACAAATTTTGGAGAAGATTGTTAATATATAAAGAAAGGATTGGACATTGAAGCTTAATGTGACACTCGCTGGGCATACAGGATAGCATACAAGACCCCCTTGGGGATGTCTCCTTATAGATTAGTCTTTAGGAAATCTTGCCACCTTTCGATTGAAATTTAGTGTTGGAACCCCTCCCTAGTACAACACGTGTCCGACGTCCTACATGACATCTGGACGCGCATTCCACGAGGAAGGGATTCCTCACCACTAATTAAACCTCAAACCGTACTTAATCTTATTTCATCCGAATAAACCTTGATAGATTGACCATAATTCTCTTCTAATAAATTTGATCTGCTTAAGGCCCATCATTACTCCTATGCCTAAGCTATTACGAAATTCTATAACTCTAGGTCAAAAGAAATCAGAAAACGCCTTAATTGGACCTTTGTAGGTCGCAAAACGACCTTTCGGGCAAAACCGACACTCACCGGCCCTAAAATCCAACTAAAACCCGACACTCTCATTTTACCGATAAAGGAATAGAAAATTTGATTAGTGAGTCAATGTTTCAAGTTTCATGCAAATCGGAGGTAAAAAGGCAAAGAAACAAGGAAAATAAGAAAAAAGGGATGTTATAACGTTTAATTGAAACTAACTTTGTATTTTGATAAACTTTCATCCCAAAATCCGAACTTCGAAAAAATTTAGTGTCTATTGGAAACTAATTAGAAATGTATTGAAACATCATGAAAAACATAGAAGAAGAATCATCCAT
>JAOTAX010000003.1:24603797-24618951 GCA_025629825.1 Erythroxylum guanchezii | reverse complement strand
AATGCATTTTCCCAATTTCTCATCAAATTTTCAGAATTCACAATTCTAGCCCTCATGTGGGTAACGGGATGTTACAAAATTAACCCCTCCATCTTGTATCTCAAGTCTAGCACAGATACTACTGCAATAATATGTCTAACCATATGCAATAAGAATTCAGTTTTTCTTTCATTTGCTCTGCCATAACATGAATAACCAAATTGGAATCAAACATCAAATCAGATAAAGCTTTTTTTTTAATCTCACACATAGTGCTAAAGTAATAGTGCATAGTTGGATATTTTGTTCCCAAAAACAATTTAATCGAGTATAAAATAATTCTAACTTCGCACAAAGTTATCTAGCTAACCCCCATTAGTCTTCTATAGGCATGCAAGTGTACTGAGAATCTCTTTGTCTCAGTTTGGAAAACACATTAGCATACTGGATTGCCAAATCCAACATCTTGAAAGTTGAGTTCCATTCTATTGAACAATTCAAAATCAACTTCTTTGTACTTGAAATGCATAGTTATCATATAGTTTCTTCAAATTTCTTATCTCTTTTAGATGTTGCACTCTAATATACTACACTATTCCGAATAAAATCTATTTCTTCTTTTATCATATCCAACTCATCCTTCACAATTAAATTCAAATACGGATAAATCAATGCATATGAAATAACCTTCAACTAACCAACAATCTGCCAATCTGTATCTTTTCTTTAACTTTTCAATCATAATATCGTTTATGCTATAATTGTTGACTATTATGGTGGACATCTTAGTATTGATATTACAATTTATCAAATAGTCTCCCCAATATGGTTGCTAACCTTTGACTTCTATATGGTATCAGCATATAGATTTTATTATGGGTGAATAGTATTTCTGGATAAATAGTGAACCAGGGTAAACAGTATCTCCACTTGAATAGGGATTTTGAGGATCCAACCCCGAAAAAAGATTGAAAATACCCAGAATAGGTATTAGAGTCAAATGACATTGAAACGGATTGAAAACAAGTCTAATTGGATGAATTTCGAGAATTTCATAAGTTTAGGACAAAAATGTCCTTTTTGGAAAATAATGGGTATTAATGATTTTAAATACATTCAAAATTTTTGAGGCACCTAATTACTAAGTGTTGATCCTACGTAAAGTATCCCATGGTCAATTTGATGGTGAGACGCTTGTGGAATATTTTTGAGATTTAATCTGGTTTATAGGTGTAGTAATCCATGAAAGGGCAAATTGATCTTTTTACATAAATGGAGTTAATTAATAAAATTTAAATGACTCACATTTTTTGAACAATTACAAGACTCCATATGGTTTAAGAAACATTAAATTAGATGGCGATGAGTCATTCAAGATGTTTAATAAAACAATGACATGTGTAAAGTATTAAACCAGTATAAAATGGCAAAAGAAGACAAAATTTGGTTCATTTGAAAGAAGGATTCATGAGAACCAAAAAGAAAGGAAGAAAAGAAAAGAGAAAGAGGCAGAATTCGTCCATGGAGAAGAGGAAGAAGAGAGGTGCCATTTTTGGTGGATTTGGAGTAGAAATTGAAGAAATCTTGACCTAGGATTGGTGTTCACCAATTTCCTAAGAGATTGGAAGAAAATGTGATAAGTTTTTCTTAGTTTAAGTTGTTTATTTTCTGGATGTCATATGGAATGGAGTTATTTAAGATTAAAGGTTGTTTTTGACTTATTATGGAGTAGATAATAAACTTGAAAGCATGGAAAGGTTGAAAACAACAAAAGTGAATCAAGAAACTAAGGTTAGGGTTATGATGTTCATGATATGGATTTGATGTAAATGAAGTAAAGAAATGAAAAAGGATTGAATTAGAATTAGTTTGAATTCATTTATATGTAATGAAGAGAAGATGTGTTAAGAAAAATGGAAGGATAGTGAAAGAGTGGTGTATTTGGCCAAGCTAGGAAATATTGGAGAAAAATTGTAATTTTTGGTTTGATGAGTTTGAATGATGCTTGGTATAGACCTTAGGTGAAATGGGTTGAAAAGTTTGAAAGAAAGTGGAATAACATGTATCTATAAGTGTAGTAAGGACAATTCATCCTTAAAGAGGAAAGTAATTGACGGTGTGATTTATTGAAGTTCAATTACGGTTAAGGTGTAAATAACCCAAAATCTTAAGGTTGTTTTCATGAAAAATCAAATGAAAAAAGTTAGTGTGACCTATTCGGCCATATTATGATTTAAGTGGATGGGATGATGTTAAAAAAAATGTTTTTAGTAAATTTCAGAGTTAGATTCTGAAATGGAAACCAATGAAATAACTTATGGTAGTTAAAGCCGAATTGATAGTTGTAATACTTTATTTCCTATAGTGGAAATACATGATTAAACGACTTGTAATTTGTGTAGGTCAAGAAGAGACACTCAACACGTGAGTGTACTTGGCAATAAATGACAAAAATGTTAGAGTATCTTTAAATTGATTTAATGAAAGAAAAATGGTTTCTATTTTATCATGAAAAGTATATTTATGAATAAGTTCATTGGTGTTGCTACTTGAATTTGAAAGCTAATTTTTATGAGATTATATATATGTTTTGAGATGGCATCGAATTGAAATTATATATGCACTGAATTAGCACGATAATGGAATTTGAACATAAACTGAATTGGTATAAAATGTGGTGCACTTGTGTATCAATTGTTATTTAGCCTGTGGTATGTCGTTAGGTCTCCTTATACATATGATTATACCAATTAGAGTACGCCCTAAAATGTATGGCAGGGTCTAGAGGGGCGTCTGTCACTAACGATGGATAAAAATGTTTTGAATTGCATTTCAAGAACCTAAATTTTTTTATTTTACTAAATAACAGCCATTATGAAGTCAAAATTTTTAATGAAAGTTACTTTTAAAAATTCCACTGCTACCCCTTTTTTTTCCTTTATATTGAGTTAAAATACTTTGAAGAATTATGATAGATGTAGGAAGTGGGGGTACATTGGTAGATAAGACACTCATTGAAGCTAAAAATCTAATTTCCAACATGGCTGCTAACTCTCAACAATTTAACATTCGAGAGAAATCCAAACCATTAAAAGTCAATGAAGCTAGTATTGCCATATTGGAGTATTAAATAGTCGAATTGACATTTTTAGTGAGACAATTAGCTGCAAATGGTGCTTAACAAGTCAAGGCATGAGTAATTTGCAAAATGGTAGGACATCCCACTAATATGTATCCAACCTTGCAAGAGACTTCCACATAGCACGTGAATGCTTTTAGAAGCTTTTTGGGTTAACCATAGAGGAAGTATGATCCTAGCTACCTCTATGCATAAAATTCAAGATGGAAGAATCCTACATTCAACAATTATGGATAGTAAGGATAACGATAAGGCTACTGCCAATAACCATTCAAAGACAAGGTCAACCATCAAGCTCTGGACCTTCATTGGAAGAAACGATGAAAACATTTCAAAAATAAACAAAAGCTAGCATTCAAAATCTGGAGAATCTATTGAGTCATATAGCTAATGCTATGAGCCGATTGGAAAATCAAAATTCAGGTAAACTTCCTTCTCAAACGATTGTGAACCTGAAAGAGAATATTAGTGTTACCATTTTGAGAAGTGGTAAAGAAATAGAGGCACCATATAAGACTCGTGTTGTTGGCAATGATGAAGAATCTAAATGGGAACTTAAAGTGTCTCCAAAAGAAGTTGAAAAGGGAACTAAAGTAAATTGTCAATCTTTTGTGATTAAACATTTTACTAATACTTTGCCTCCTTTTCGTAGCAGGTTTACTAAATCTAAGAAGGAGGAGCAAGATAAGGAGATTTTGGAAATGTTCAAAATGATAGAGGTGAACTTACCTCTAATTGATGTCATAAAGCAAGTTCCATGATATGATAAATTCCTCAAGGAATTATGCAAATCAAAAAGGAAACTAAGAGGAGACGAGAAAGTTAGTGTGGGGGAAAATGTGTCTGCTGTCATTCGAAGAAAGCTTCCCCCAAAGTGTAAGGATAGGTATGTTTACAATTCCCTACAAAATGGGTGATACTAGATTTGAAAAAAGCAATGTTTGAATTAGGAGCTTCAATTAATGTCATGCCATATTCCATTTAAACTTCGTTGAATTTGGGATCTTTGAAAGAAACACATGTTATAATTCAATTGGCTGATAGATCTAACGCTTATCTAAAAGGGTTTGTAGAGGATGTTTTAGTGTAGGTTAACGAAATGGTTTTCCCAGCTGACTTTTATGTGTTGAAAATAGAGGGAGAATCTTCATCTAATTTTGTACCAATCCTTCTAGGTTGACCATTTTTGAAGACATCATTGACAAAGATTGATGTGGATGCAGCAATATTGAATATGGAGTTTGACGGTGAAATTGTTCACTTTAATATATTTTGAAGCTATGAGGTACACTAGTGATGCTCATTTTGTTTTATCCATTGATTTCATTATTGCTTGTCTTAAAAAGTTTTTGATATAAAAGGCAAAGATGAGTTAGAAGTCATTCTTTGGATGAGTTTGCAGGAAAACACTTTACAAAATTCTAACTTATTCATTACAAATAAGATGGAAGAAATTGTGCTAGCATTGCAATCACTACAACTGATTCCAAAAAGGAATGTGTCTCCAATTATTGAATTGTTAGTATCTCATACGAAATCTCTTCCTTCTATTATGCAGGCACCTACAGTTGAACTGAAACAATTACGGGAGTACTTCAAATATGTGTTTTTGGGAAAAGGAGAAACACTTTCGATAATTATTGCAAGGAGCTTAACCAAGCTTCAAGAGTAAAAGCCTATTCAAGTGCTTAAAGACCACATCACAACTATAGGGTAGACCATAGCTAACATTAAGGGTATTAGACCTTTGATATGTATGCACCAAAGTCTTTTGAATGAAGGATCCAAACCATCAAGAGAATCACAAAGAAGATTGAATCCTCCAATGATGGAAATGGTAAAGATGGAGATCTTGAAGTTGTTTGATGTTGGTATAATCTGTCTAATTTCAGATAGTAAATGGGTTAGTCTAGTCCAAGTCGTACCAAGGAAGACTGGGATTACAATGGTGAAAAATGAGAACAATTGCTACAAGGATTCAAAATGGATGGCAAGTATGCATCAATTACAGAAAGTTAAATGCTACTATACGCAAGGATCACTTTCCACTCTCATTCATCGATCAAATTCTTGAACAACTTACGGGATGATATCACTACTGTTTTCATGATGGGTATTTAGGTTATAACCAAATTGTGATTGCTCCAAAAGATCAGGAATAAACAACCTTCATATGCCCATTTTGTATATTTACCTACAGGAAGATGCCATTTGGACTTTGCAATGCCCCAACTACCTTTCAAAGATGCATGGTAAGGATTGTCTCCGAATGTGTTGAGCACATTATTGAGGTCTTTATAAATGATTTTCTATCTTTGGGGATTCATTTGATGCATGCTTGAACAATCTGAATTGTGTACTTCAACGATACATCAAAACTAATCTTGTTCTAAATTCTAAAAAATGTCATTTTATGGTTGAACAAGGAATAGCTTTAGGACATGTAATCTCATCTAGAGGAATTGAGGTCGATAAAGCTAAGGTAGAAATTGTGTGATACTTACCCTGCCCTAAAAATGTGCGGGAGGTTCATTCTTTTCTTAGAAATGTAGGCTTTTAGTGCAGGTTTATCAAAGACTTCATTAAGATCTCAACAAACCTCTGTCATTTATTACAAAAGGATATGTCGTTTGATTTTGATGAGGGATCCAAGGAAACATTTAACAAGTTGAAAGAACTTTTGACTTGGGCACCAATCATTCAATCACCTAATTGGAGTCAACCATTTGAGATTATGTGTGATGGAAGCAATTTTGCTGTGGGTGTTATCCTTAGTCAAAAATATGGCAAGATGACTCTCATGTCATTTACTATGCCTCCCAAACACTCAGTCCAACATAATGCAACTACTCCACCATAGAAAAGGAGCTTTTAACTATTGTGTTTACTTTAGATAAATTTAGACCTTACTTGCAAGGTTCTAAAGTGATTATATATTATGATCATGCAGTATTAAGGTATATTTTATCGAAGAAGAAAGCGAAGCTAAGGCTTATCAGATGGACTCTCCTTCTCCACGAGTTCAATTTGGAGATCAAAGATAAGAAAGGTGTGGAGAATTCAATCGCAGATCACTTGAGTCGAGTTGTGAACGAAGAGGAATCAATACCATTACAAGAGCTGTTTCCAATTGAGCAACTACTAACTCTTCAAGATAAGGTACCATGGTATGTTGATATTGTGAACTATCTAGTGAACCATGAAATACCTAATGACTTGAGTAGAGCTATATGGAATGGAATAAAGAGTGACTCAAAATATTATCTTTGGGATGATCCTCAATTATGAAAGTGTTGTTATGACCAAATGATTAGGAGATTTTTGCTTGAACATGAATATGAATCTATTTTGAAATTTTACCATTCATATGCTTATGGTGGTCATTTTGGGCCTAATAGAATTGCTAGGAAAATACTTGAATGTGCTTTTTATTGGCCAAATATATTGCAAGATTCCTATATGTTTTGCAAAGCATATGAACAATGCCAGAAACAAGGTAATTTATCCTCTAGAGATCAAACGTCTTTATCTCCAATCTTTGCATGTGAAATTTTTGAAATATGGGGAATCGATTTTATAGGAACATTTCCTTCCTCTTTTGGTTTTGTTTACATTTTTTTTGGCTGTGGATTATGTTTCTAAATAGGTGGAAGCTAAATCCACTAGGATTGACTATTTTAAATTTGTTGCAAAATTTATCAAGTCTAACATTTTTGTTAGGTTTTGAACACCACAACCATTGAGTAGTGACAGTGATACTCATTTTTGCAATCGAGTGGTGCCAAACCTTTTAAAAGAATACCATATCACTCATAAGGTGTCCATGGC
Source organism: Erythroxylum guanchezii (assembly GCA_025629825.1). NCBI lineage: Eukaryota > Viridiplantae > Streptophyta > Magnoliopsida > Malpighiales > Erythroxylaceae > Erythroxylum > Erythroxylum guanchezii. The sequence continues at coordinate 24,612,005 of JAOTAX010000003.1, read as the reverse complement.
CTACCATCCACATACAAACCGACAAACAGAAGTGTCCAATAAAGAAATCAAGTCAATCCTTAAGATGACTGTAAGCCCAAATCGTAAAGACTGGAGTCAATAACTTGATCATGCTCTTTAGGCATATAGGACCGCATACAAGACAATGATTGGCATATCTCCATACCGGCCGATTTATGAAAATTTATGTCATCTTCTAGTAAAGATTGAGCACATACCTTTTAAGGCAATTAGGCAATGCAATATGAAGATAGACGCAACGGGTGAACATAGAAAGTTGCAACTGCAAGAACTTAGGCTTGACTCTTACGAGAAAGTACAAATTTACAAAGAAAAGACGAAGTAATTTCACAATAAGATGATTGTTAGGAAGAATTTTGTTGTTGGATAAAAATTTCTTCTCTACCATTCACGACTTAAGCTTTTCCCAGGTAAATTACATTCATGTTGGATTGGACCTTTTGTTGTTATCAATGTGTTTTGGCATGGAGCAGTTGAAATTGAAAGCTTACAGGCGAACAAGAAATTCAAGGTCAATGATGATCAGCTAAAACCCTTCTATAAAGGATTCCAAGTTAAGGATGTGGAAATGATAGCGTTAGAAAACCCTACTTATGAAGATTAAGCAATATGGAGTCGAGTCAATGATGATAAACAAAGGCGTTGCTTGGGAGGCAATCCAAGGGAACTTGATTTCTGTTTATTTACATTTTAGCATTTATTGTTTTTATTAAATGCTCCATTTCTTACATTTGATGTTCCATTGGAGACAATGTAAGTTTTAAAAGTGGAGGTGGAGATCTTGGTTTTTTATACACATTTTTTGGCTTAATTTTCGCTTATATGACTTCTTAGGTGTTTTCAAAATAGAATGAATGAACGAACATTTTCTCTTTTCTATCACTTTTAAGACTATATAGTCATAATTAGAGTCTAAATTGACTAGAAAAATCTGTGGCAACTTTATCATGTACTTTTCCAATTGTCATTGGTTAATGTGCATTATCTTTTGAAGAGTAGTGACTAGTAGTAGACAAAAGCTAGCGAGATTTTGAGCCTTATTAGACTTACACATCTATATCAGTCCTATTGTCTTTTATTTATATGTGACCTTCATGACATGTACATCCTGACTTTGCCCTGAATTTCTATTTGAGATCACATTTTTGTCACATTCATTAACATGAAAATGATATAGGCATTCTTTGTTTTTACAAACTACATTAGCCAAATAGCCTACCCATTGATACAAATTTTCCGTTGTTAAGCCCACTTGAGATTTATTAGTCTTTATTTTTATGTTAACCACATTACAGGCTTTAAAATGAAGCAAATGTCCTTCCCAAGTCTTAAAGCTAGTGAAGCATTTGCGAATTTTTTATGATTGTGGATGTACAAAATTATAAGTGTGGGGTGTGCATATGTGTGGGATGGTTATAATTATTGGGATGTTATTTTATTCTTATCAATGAGATTCCCATGTCGATGTAGCTTTTTTCAATTTTCAAGTGAAAAGAAAAAAAAAGAAAGGAAAAGAGAAAAACAAAAGGAAAGGAAAGGAAAAGAACAAAAAAAGAAAAAATATAGAAAAATGTTTAAATAAAAGTATCAAAGAGGAAATAAAGTTGTTTGCAAAGTCATTCATGATTAATGTCTCCTCCTAAAGTTTTATGTAAAGGGTTGTTTGACTACAATGTGAACAAGGGAGATGTAGTTCTCAAGGGTCACTCCCTATGGTTTCAAAGTATCATTTATAATCAAATTTTGTGAGTGATATATTCTTGATGCAGTTTACGATACGAGAGTATGAATTTGAGTTGTGACACAAAGTTGTTGCATTCATTATAGCTAATAGTACCCAGTTTTGAATGGATGTTAGCTTGTGCGCTTGATGTTTCATTAAGTGTTATTTTTGCTTCACTAGCTTGATGACTTTTATACTGCGTTGCTTAAAATACATCTTACCTTACCCTTGCCCATATTATAGCCTTATAAATTTCCTTTGATTCATAATTATACATGTGACTCTTCGTGGTGGAGAAATGAAATGATATGCAAAGTTGTGGAATGTCATGATTATGAATGGTGTTTGAGTGTACCTTTGGATCTATCTTATTTAAACACATTTTGTTTAACTTTACCTTTAGATTACTCAGTTCTAAAGGTGATGAATGTTGATTGATCATGAGTTGAAGCATTGGATGTTTATGTATTCTTGGGAAATATAGAAAATGAGTAAGTGTTTTGGTTTGTGATTTTGGTTTTAATGATTTGCCCGAGGATAGTCAAAAGCTAAGTGTGGGTGAACTTGATATATGCTTAATTGTTGATACATTTAATCCTTGAAACTTGGTGATTAATGCTTTAAAATGCTTGAGACACTCACTTTAGTTCATATTTGATCTTAGGCAAAATTTGGAAGCATAATAGCTAAAGTGAGCCAAAAGCATATTCGTTGAGCCATCTTCTTGAAATTCACACTCAGTTAACTTCATGTAGCAAGAAAGACACTGATGAGAATTGTGTCATGGGTGACACACCAAGTCACGCTTATGATTTTCCACCTGTCCCATTTTTAACTTAAATTTTTACTATAGAAAAATTATGTTGTGATGGCGGACACATTCTTGAAAATAGATGCAGTTTTCTTCATTCTCTCATCAATTTTTCTCATCTCAGAGACTATTCATGGGTTTTTCTTGGAGATTGATGGAGAAGATGGAGGGATAACCTTCCCCACACCAGTTCGGAGGTGAAGTTAACGTCAAAAAGCACATTTGAGCATATCGTTATTGTGTATCGTTTTCTTTCCCTCTTTTCGGATTGTTTACGTTATCTTATGTTTATTGATTAGGGATTGTGTAAGAATGATCTTAATGCTCTACTATATTGATTTTCATGAAAACCCATTGTTAGAACTTGAATACGATACGTTATAGTCATGTTTGAAGTCATATATGGCAACTAACGGTATTGAATCATTCGAGATAAAGTAACCTATGATAAATAATCCGAGCTTGTGTGATTATTATATAGATTGGTCTATTTTTCTCATTTGTAATATGACTATCTGATTAAACTTAAGGAATTTATTCTAGGTTATCTGATAGTTAGGATTAATTAATGAGCTCTTCTTGGTTAACTACGACCTAAGGAAAAAACCAAAATTAATAGAGCTTATTGTTAATTCAAGATCAATAGTCTAAAGAGAGGTAGGAAGATGATAATGCAATGATGTATATGAAATTGTGCGTAGGTCCAGATTAAACCGAAGAACTAGATTTCAACCATTAATCGATTTTATCAATTTGCTGTTGTTTAATTTGAGTTACTTTTGTACATTCAATTTTACTTTGTTTTCTAATTTTTATTAAACCAATCCCCCTTGTTTTACTTATACAAATAATTTAGGAGAGTAATTGGATTTAATCTCTGTGGAATCGACCTAGACTAGCCATTGCTATAGTTGTAGGTTTAGTTATTTTGTATAGTGTTACGACGCGTTACCATTGTTATTAATAGGACCAATAGATGGATGTCCAAGAACTTATCTTATATAGTGAGGATTCAACTAATAAACTCTATTTTCAATTGCATCCACCTATAATGGAGTTCTCATGTAGCACTTCTAATTAATATCACTAAAGATATTGAAAAGATATTTAGAAACTTCCTATAGAGTGGGTTAAGGAATAATAAAGGGATTCCTAAATTCAAATAGAAGGAGGTTTTTCTCCCCAAAACTTAAGAAGGACTAGGAATCAAATTCATAAGGGCTTCAAACATAACTTTAATGGAAAAAAATATGGAGCTTATTCAATGACAAAGAATCTATTTAGGTAAAATAGATGTATGAGGAATATGTTAGAGGATCCAATTTTTAGACTGTTAAGGCTAATTCTAGGTCTTTAATAAATACTAAACTTATCATAAGACTAAGAGAAGTATAGGCAATGAGAAGAAATATATGATAGGTAATGGGGAGCAAACTAGCTTTCAGTTTGATAACTAGACAAATTTGAGACCTCTTTACCTTTAACCCTTTTTCCACTTGTTATAATACTCCCTCCCATCTAATGTAAGAGTTAATGAAGTGATTAAGGCAATTGATGGAAATATCCCTTAAGAGGATTACCAAGCCTTCTACTTCACTTTTCAAATTATATCCCTAATTAGTCTAAGGCAAATATAATAATTTAGCTTAGAGGCCCTTATAAAAGATTCACAAATGCTTCATATGTAGCTTTGTTCTTTGATTATTCTAAGGAAGTCAAGTAGTTTAAGCTAGTGCGGTTTAAGAATAATGTCTATAAATTCTTCATTATATTGTGGCTAGTTATAAGAAACATACTTCTTATATTATATAGGATTTCACATAATGGTTCTACCATTTGTATCTTATGGCAATCTCATCCTAAATCTAGAAACCATCTTTTATTAATGTATGATCATTCCTCTAGCATTTGGATGTGTATACTATTAAGATCTAACTTATATTATCTACACCTCAACTATGTAGGAAACAATAGAGTGGGAACTAGGACATAAATTTAAAAATTATTGTGACTTCACCATTTTCATATTTGAGTATAAGTTGCTTGATATACAAATTGTGGAGGGAAAGAAATTACAGAAGATTCCATAATAAGAAGCAAGAAGTTCAAATGGTCAATAAATATATTTATCATAATTTCAGGGAACTATCAGCTTCCAAAAAACTACATTTAAGTTGTAGCACCATAGGTAGATTGAACTGGAGTCTCAACTGAAAGAAAAGAATCTAGTAGACACGGAATATCAATCAAGAATTTTTTCCAAATAGATTACGATTCACTAGTTTCAAAATAATGTCATAAAATGTATCATGTAAAGAAGAAAATCAAGAAAAGACACACTTGATTCTATGGATTCCTTGGGAGCAAAATAACCATGTGCAACAAAAGTGGAGACTAGAATGTGAGCATTATCCAAAACCTCAAAACTTCCATCAAATTTAGTGAAGAATGAAGTTTATGATGATCAAGCAAAAACTAGGAAGAATGAAGCTTATGATGATCAAACAAAAGCTAGGAAAGATGATAGTAGAACCAAATTGAACGGTAGATGATTAGGAAAGTTATAGCAAAAGATTCATACATAACTTGGATTACATGCAATCTGTAAAAAAGATATGTGTTCTTTAAAAGGCAATGGCTAACTTATAAATTTATTTTAGATCAACCCTTTTTTCTTAGCCTTTAGCAGTTTGCATTAAAATATTTAGAAGGTAGCTTCCTATGCTCCTTCAACTCTTTGCTTCCTTTTCTTAATTATTGATTATCTCTTATAAATTTCACATTGTGATCACACCTGTTCTATTTCCTCAATCAAAGTTCTTTTTAATCTTTTTTTCTAACCACTGCCTTTACCAATTCTTCCTTCTTTTCTTTTAATGTTCTTTCATTGTATTTCTCACTAGCCAATTGGTTGCTTTCTTTTAAAAGCATGCTTTTCCACTTTTAATTGAACAACCTCCTATTTAAGTTATTTTTCTTATAAGCAATATAGTGTTCATACTTTCTCATATTAAGCTTCATTGAAAAGAACAAAATCTTGAGTTGTCCTTCCAACCAAAGGCTCTATATTTAAATTTAAACATTTGGGTACCTAAAAACCAGTTTCCTTTTAGCATCTCCAATCTTTAAAAAAAATTAATACTTCCTAGCTTAGTTGGTGGCTCCGAATTTAGCTAGAATATTTTCTATAATTTTGTTTTCCAAAACTTTCTAATTGCAATTTGCTAAGCTGGTCTATATTCATCCCAAAATTTAGGAATATTCATTGATAATCTAACATTTTTCTTGTTTTGGAATTTCATATCAATTATAATTCCTTTCTTAACAGTAATAATAGTGAAAAATAGCCATTCCAATAATTCTTGAAAAGGCAATCAATTTTTTTGGCTTTAATGTTGAATTTAATATAAAACATTCCATTTTCATTTCCACCAAAGCCCTCTAACATAAAATAATATGAGAATTTGTCCCCATTTTTCTTTTCCTAACTTTATTATATACAAGTTAAAGGTCTTTAGTTTTTTTCATCAAAATGTTCTATTTGGTGATATAGAACTTCATTGTTATAAATCAAATAACTCAACACCCATACATAGGGTAATTGCATATATCAATGTAATTCTTCACCTCTTACATTTATACAAGGATTAATTTCTAAAATATTTCAATTAAAATTGTTGGAATTGGATTAAATTATATGAATTTTAAATTATCTTGCAATCTTACTAGTCAATCATCAATAAATCTTGTTAATAAAGAAAACAAATTAATTAATAAACTCTTAAGATAGTTTATGTAGGCATGGACAATGGATCTTGTTCAACCACCCCTCCCAGATCTCTTTGGAAGTGTATTAATGCCTCTAATTTATTTTTGACTTTTTTTTTGGTGAGGGTAGATGTATATGCAGGTTAAGCTACTTCTCATTTTGTTGTGCCTACCTGATGTCCAAAAAAGCTAGGACTATTCTACTCTGATTGATCCAGGAAGTGAAAAGCCTCAATACTTCAACAATTTCTGATCTCTAGTGGACCTTTCAGTGGGATTCGAACCTAGATTCAGTTCTAACCATTTGTCAGAGAAAAAAGATCGAATGGATCATGTAGAATTCTTAAGAAATTTAAAATTGTTGGGATTCCTCCATTGTAGGTATTATTTCATTCTTTCCAAAATTGAATGTTCGATACATCATATTTTAGAACCTTAACTAGGAGGTTTATGACAATCTATGGTATCTTTATATCCAAAAATTATATTATCCTTCCAAATTTCTCAATATAAAAAGTTTTGATCCGTTTTTGAAAATTTATAGTAATAGGCCTTTAGCTCTTACACATTACTTTCTGTTCTCTCGATCATGGCATATTTTGAAAATATCAAATCCTCTCATTCGAGCCTCAACTCATTCAATCTATCTTTCATATTTGATAAAGGAGTTTTAACTTTTGTTCCTATGTTTTATCTCCTAGTAAGCCTTTGATGAATAATGATCCCATCTTAGTTTTATATAATGAGAGGGTCGTAATTTTCTTTAATCAAATCTCAAAAATGCATTAGATTATGCATGTACAATTTAGATTAAAAAAACAATAAAATGATATGCAAATTCCTTAAATATTGAAATTTGACTAAAATATGAGAGCAAAATTATCCCTTTTTCAAACTGCACATTTTGTTTTAAAAAATCTAATTTTTAAAGGTTCAATAATTATAAAATTCATATGATTTAAAAAGAAACAAGATAAAAGAAAATCTACTTAAATTTTATTAAAACCATATATGATAATAAGAAAATAAAGGATGATTTAAGAAAAACACGTTGATTCCCTTTCAGGGATACTTTAAAGTTTGAAATTCTATGAAGAATAAAATTACGAGTAAGCTCTAAACGGAGCAGTGCGTTTGGTAATGTTCCATAACTAAAGGTTAGGTGAAACCTAGAAAAGGGATAGGTGTAGAAAAGCTAATATAAATTGGATTATCCCTCTCATCTTCTGGAGGTTTTAGTTATAAAAGAATAAATGCTAATAAATAAGCCAAACTTTCTAGGAACCATCTTAACCTCAATGTTAACAAGGTAATCACGTGAGGAATTTTAATGTGAAAAGAAAAAATGAACAAAAAATAGACATAAATATATATAATACTATGTGCTTGTTTGGATAGACTTTTGGGAGGACAATAAGTACTTTTCTTTATCACAAAAGCCTTTTTTTTTAATGGGTGTTTGGCTGTAAATAAAAAAGTACTTTTTAAATAAATATGATTTTTTTGGCAGTTTAAATTTGAAGTTTCTAAAAAAAACGCTTGTTAAAGTAGATTTTTTAGATCAATTAATGATCGTATTTTTTAATCCTTTTTGCCTTTATGTTTTACACATAATCTCACAATACCCACAGACGCATCTTCCTGTTTATTATGTATTTAACTTTTTACTCAACTTGAATATTTATTTTAGAATTTATATAATATTATTTGGCTTTTTAAATATATTTTAATATTTATTTTCGATATTAGTTTACTTATATTATAATCTATATAAAAGATCTGGTTAGATATATTTTTATTTATGTTTCATATGATTTAAAATTATATAATAATTAATATATTGTGCTTTTCATATTGTTTAATATACTTTAAATAATATTTATAT
>JAOTAX010000003.1:24577879-24592610 GCA_025629825.1 Erythroxylum guanchezii | reverse complement strand
GTTTAGGTCTTTACGTAGATCATTGTGTTTGCATGGGAGTCTAACACTTGATGGGCCGGATGGGCCATGGTCGTTCGAAAATAGGCCTGGGCCTAGCACAGCCGACCCAACCACAATCTTATCTAATAATTATAATTTCGTGAACATTGAAAAGCTAACCTTTTACATATTAAATTTTCTTCTTCAATTTATTTGCATTATTTTTATTGATTTAATGAATTAGTTATTTTTTGTAATCTTTCAGTTTATTTAGCTTTATTGTTTAACTAAAATTAACACTTATAATAATATAATTCATATGAAATCGGTATTTTAGATTTACTCATACTTCTAATCATACATAATCTGTTGAGATAGAGAACCATTTACATTTAGTAGTTTTTCTCCACTTGATTCTTTTATGCTTTTTGGGCTTTGCAGTGTGGGCCTCGGTTGGTGCAATCGTCATGTCTTTACAAGCACAGACTTCATTTATTGTTTTCGGCGGATCAACTACCAGCATCTTTTTCATCAATATCTATATGTAAGTCTTTTTCATCAACATCTATAATTAAACTAACATTAGATTCAGCTTATAATGCATTTTGTTTCATTTTTAGGTATTGGAATAGACGTGAAAGGTATCAGATTCGCTTTCATCCAAATTTGGTAGCTAATAAATGTCATTGTTCATGTCTCTTACCAAGCATCATTGAGAGAATTAATGCCTTTGCTTCTAAGGCATCATATTCTGTTTATCGTAGAACATCAATTCCAACTAACTATCGCATACCGCTGTTATTCATACTGAAAGTTAAAAGATGCAAATAGTAAAAGACATACCAGAATCGAAATAATAAGTAAGCTAGCTAGGACAATATTTCGAGCAGTAACACATGTTAATAATAATAATAATAACAAAATTATTTAATTTTAAAAGTCTAATTTAACATATTTTCAATAATTACAGTGAATAACAAATACATGATAAATAAAATTACAACTTGATTTCAAAATATTGAACCAACCATACAAGATTTTAGTGCTATATATGATAAGAAATCATTCATTTTACAAGTTTTTAAGTTACCAGTAATATATAACTGCAGAAAAGGGACTGGAAAATTCATTTATTCACTGACTAGGAAGTGCGGATCTTAGGGCTTCACAGCTTAAAATATCAGCAAAATAAGACTTCAAGTACGACGGAACTGGAAAGTAAGCCAGAAGATAACCTAGCTAAGACTAATTCCAATTGTACTGTGCAGAATTGAAGGGCCCTCCACTTATTCAGAATTCAATAGACTGAAAATTTTGGCATGTAAGAAATGCCTTCTTGCGAGTTTTGATATTAGGGAACATGGCCGATCCAAAGACAGTCGGACTGCTTCTCCTTTTGTGTTACGCTCTTTGGAGCTGTTCGTTGCCGAAGTAGTTGGCGCTATAAATTCTCTTACCGATCATTATATATGCTTCTCTCTTATCCTATATCATTTTATTTTTTGGGTAACAAATTAAAAGGAATGCCTTTTAGTTATTACAATTACGAATTGTAATAAGTAAGGTAATTAGCAAAATTGAAAAGCTTTAACTTGCAGGTTTTTGATATGGTTAATATAAGCCTGTGACATTAATTTGCTCGTAAGATTCAAGTTCACTCTCAATTAAATTAAACAGTGGGAAAAAGTAAAAGGTTTTGTTTCTTCAATTCTTCGTGAGGTTTGTAAGTAGTGAAGTAGATATGAAATTACTCCATTCGGTTCTCAAAACAGCAAGGTATGGCTTCTGTGGGCTCCATAGCATTTAACATAAACTGAAATGATAATTTTTTGCACGAGATGTTATCAAACCCTTAAAAATGCCTCTTTCTCACATCCCATACTGATGGGGTGTTGGAGGACAGGTAAAAGCTAACCCCACCCTATAAATGTTTGTCACATGGATCCTTAGTCGCCAGTTTTTGATATGTTCCCTATTCGCCATTTTTTCTAAGAACCCTTATTATACCACCAAATTCAAAATCTTAAAAACAATAAAAGAGACAAGAGAAAAAAGAGTACTTGAGATCTGCTTACTTCATGATTGTTGGTGACAGTTGTATGCTTCATATATTGGGACGACAGTGACCATTTGGCACATCGAACTCTAGCTAGCTATTAGTGTTTAGATAACACTAGATTTGGAAGTTAGATGGGTTTCAATGGTACAGTTAGTTACCATTAGATACATTTATTAAATTTAACTAACTTTCAAATACTCCGCAGAAAGAGAGGAGATTTTTCAAAGGCGAATTGGTTTACATTTACAAATGAAAGTTAAACGTAACCAAGAATTCAATGATCCCTGCAGCGCGCACTACATTTATTGCATGCTAGCAAACGCGCTTTATACCTCTTTTGATTATTATTTAATGGGAAATAGAAGACATTGTTAAAAAGGTTAGGAAAGGTCTTGGGATGGAGAAATAGATCGATGCTTCACCATCTAAAGTGTAAATAAATTTGTGTACCATATTATTAACAAATTAAGCTAGAAAATAAATTCTACCATAAAGACCGACCATACGTTATTAGCAAAAAGCCATTTTGAAGAAACAAAGAAAAACATACGTAGGCCAATCTACTTGTCAATAAAAATCGATTGATTCCCGTAGTTATGATTTCTTTTCAAAAGGCTTAGCCATAAATTAACTTTGTTTATGAACAAGCAAAATCTTGATCCATCAGTATTAATCGACTATTATATATATATATATCATGGCATGCTGTACCATCAAAAGATATTCAAATTTTACGTTTGTCCTTAACTTACACTAATTGCATGCTTATAAGCTGTTCGTAAAACTTTTTTTTTTCCAAATCAATCTTGAATAATTTTTAACTATTGCAAACGTCGAGATTTATTAATCTATTTTTTTTCTTTTTATGCATAAATCTATTAAAAGAGACAATCATGTTCTTCATTTTGATTCCATGTAGTATTCAACTTAATATTTATTCTTCAATCATATTCTTATTAATATTTTTATTGAATTCAGTTTATTACTCTTTTGTTATTAATGTATAATAATGAATTTCCCAAAAAAAATGTGTAGTCAAGAATTTACAATATTCTTCAATAAAGTAAAATATGGCAACATTAATTTGAAAAATATCTTTAGGATCCCAAATGAAAAAAAGAATAAGTCACTAAAACCTTAATTATATAAAATCGAATGTTGTGTTGGAAACTATTAAAGATTGTCTTTTACGTTAAAAGTAATTTTCGTATAAAAAACTACCGTTTCTTTTTATTTTTTACCAAAATGATCCTATATTTTAACATATGATTTGAAATTTCATATCTTAAAACGGAAGGAAAATTTCATAGAGGTACACAAAAGAATGAAGTTTTTCTCAACCGGGAAAAAAAAAAAAGAAGGAAGAAGTATTTCTCTGTGGCAGTGTTCAATTGTGGTTGGGATAGAAGAACTTGAAAAGCGGTTTCATTAAATAAAAGGAATAAACGGACACGTGATAAAACAAATTATGAGCAATTTGCGAATCAAATTGTTTTTTTTTTTAATGCAATGGAACTAAAACACAATGCAAAATACAGCAGTACTTAATTCTCTGCCTGTCCCATCTAATGAGATCTTGGACGATGAAAGGGGCTCTTGAAGTATAAAGATTCTTGAATAGTTCCAGACTGTAACTGCTGTAAAGTGATCCGCGCATTGATTTTCCTCTCGATGTATGTGTTTATGAAAAAATTAAAACTATGATTACATCCCTAACAGTTTTTATTCAGTGATCTTTCTAATACAAGAGATATGGATAATCTTCCATCTAAAAACATTTAATAAAGATGGAAGCTTTATTTTCAAAACCTGTCCGTTAGGTTTAAGAGATTCCCAATAAGAAGTCGAGGATCCTCGAAAACATGACAATAGCAGTTGAGGATTCTTGTCTTATATTATCCCAACTTATATATCAAATCGAAAATCCATTTTCATTGTGTCTGAACATGAACAAAGAACCAAGTGTCTTCTCTATTCCCTAGCTACTATCCCTGGTGGACAATTCCAAACTTGGTTTAATAACTCTCCATTAATTTTTCGAAACAAACTGTACAAATCTTTCGTCATGCCAGCCGTTATCTGTCACCTTGGTGGCAGATCAACAAGCCTTTAATGGTCCGTCAAAGGACTAAAGACAATGAGCTTTATATATAGCCAACTTCCCGAACTCATTTACTTCACATCCCAGTTAATACTGCTACACTGCTACTTAGCTATTGCACTCCCAGAGTAAACTGCTATTGTTCCTGGGGTTTCTTGAAACCAAATATGTCTATAACCATTCCACCGCTTCACGATTCTTGTGTCATTTTAGGCCTTGTAGTGGCACTACTTGCGAGTGTTGCCTATGAGGCTGAGGCAGCAAGGGCCTTCTTTGTTTTCGGTGACTCGCTAGTTGATAATGGCAATAACAATTACCTTGCAACCACGGCTAGAGCTGATGCACCGCCGTATGGGATCGACTATCCAACCCATCGAGCCACTGGCCGCTTCTCCAATGGCCTTAACATCCCTGACCTTTTAAGTATGATCTTTGTTTCTGTAGAGACATTTTGTTAAGTTAAATTCTTTTACCATTTATGGGTTTCTTTCGTACATCTTTGACTAATATATGTGCTTCCTCAGGTGAGGCTATTGGATCAGAACCTACCTTGCCTTACTTGAGTCCTGCTCTCACAGGAGAAAGGCTCCTTATTGGTGCCAATTTTGCTTCAGCTGGAATTGGAATCCTCAATGATACTGGAATTCAATTTGTAAGTTCATTTAACAACTTAATTAGCACTAATTATGTACAAAATTAACCTTAAGCATTAAGCATTAACTTTCCTCAAATGTAGAGGCGAAAAGTGTTAAATTAAAGGTTGTGCGAGTGGTTTGTGGTTTGATTTATTTCTTCATAATTCTATTTTTGCAGCTAAATATAATCAGAATCTTCAAACAATTGGAGTACTTCCAACAATACCAGCAAAGGGTCAGCGCATTAATTGGACCACAGCAAGCTCAAAGATTAGTTAACCAAGCACTAGTCCTAATGACCTTAGGTGGAAATGACTTTGTGAATAACTACTATTTGGTGCCCTTCTCAGCAAGATCTCGCCAGTTTTCCCTCCCGGATTATGTTGTCTATCTCATTTCGGAGTATCGCAAAATCTTAATAGTAACATTACTATCTCACTTTTCACTTAAATTGCTTATTTTTTGCTTTGAACATTGTAAGTGTCCAACTTCGTTTGCACTCTTTTTTTACTCACCGCTGCTTTAAATGTCATTTGCAATCGCACTTCCATTTTATATGTATTTTTGATATTGTGACTAAATTGCAAAATCATTTGGTATATGCATGACATGGCTTTAGAAACGAAGAAAGACAAGTGAATTGATTCATTTGATAAGGAAAATTTTCTACCATTTAATTCGATGGAGCATTAAAGTAGGTCTCACCTAAACTTTGTACGAATCTTCCCAGTAAAATTGATGGGTCTGGGGTCACATTTCTTCAACAACTTTATGAGGAGTTCTGCATGAATTTGTCGAAGAAGGTAAGCTTAGTTTATGGCATATCCTGTGTCGGGGTGGTGAGTCCGATGGACATGTGATTGTTATTGAGGAATGATTCTTATTAAAAGCGTTGGTGGAATTCATGTGCACGGAATGAATCTATCACTCTCTCTCTTCTTTATAAGCTTCAGAGTTTTGTTACCTAATTGTTTCTTTTCTTTTCTTTTTTTTCTGAGTTAAAATGCCTCCATTAATGACGAATGCTGTTTATAGTTCAACATATGGGCGCTAGTTAGTAATTTGAGGAAAATCATGGTGAGGTCAAAGAACTTTATTTACGCAGCTTGGCACTAAAGTTTAAAGTTTTAAAATTTTGATTCAGAATTGCATTTATGGTCATTAATGTTACGTTTTCATTTACTATTACATGTAATTACGGTAACTTTAGTATGTGCGGTGGACTTTATGTACTTTTGGCAAGTTTGAAATATTCATTTGAGCAGCATACTAATTTTCATATTTTTCAAACAAAAAAAAAGTTCGAAATTTTCATTTGAACGACATACAAATTTTTACTGAAGTCAGTCTTCTAATTTTGATCTCTATATATTGGGATACCTTTGCTTAAAGGAATAAAAGTGAATTCTCATGATCTAAATGAGAATAGTCTTTTGCTTTCCAAAAAGAATATAAAGAAATTATCTTTTGAAAATGCAGAGACTCTACAACTTGGGTGCACGTCGGGTTCTGGTGACTGGGACTGGACCATTGGGTTGCGTTCCCGCAGAATTGGCCATGAGGAGCAGGAATGGTGAATGTGCAGTTGAACTACAAAGGGCAGCTGCCTTGTTTAACCCTCAACTTGTGCAAATGATAAATGGACTCAACCGTGAAATTGGGTCAGACGTCTTCACTGCAGCAAATGCATACGAAATGAACATGGATTTTGTTAGTAATCCCAGAGCATATGGTACTCCAAATTCCCTGATCTTTTCAATAACATACGCAGTGTTAACCTAATATATATATTCCCTCTATAGTTAGTGACATATTCATATCCATATATCTTCCAATCGTGAGGAGGACCTCATATCAGTAAAGCTATTTAGTGTAGCATAACCTTAAATTTTGACCACGCATATTGAATGACTGTGGATGCATATACTTAAGTATAACTGCATAGCATTAATCAGGAAACTTGCATTAGATTGCATGCAACTACCTATCCTGTAGGTAAAGAAGACGAGAGCAAATGACATTAAATAGAGGAAACATCTGTGGGGACCCTCTAACGTAAATGTCATGGTATGACTGGTTCTGTCCTTTCTATCCATAAATCAAAAGGCTGGCTGGTCCACTTGCTCTTGTTCTTAAATGAATGCAGAATCAGAAGCGGTCCATATTTATAGCAGTCAAGTTTCCCTTTGCATTTGCACAAAATTTTCTCGTATATTGCACTATATCATCATCTAAATTTCTTGTCTAGTCTATTCTAGCTTGTATTACCATTTTGATTATTGTGATAGGGTTTCGAAGAAAGAGGTTATAATACAATAGATAGATATAGAATACACGAATTCGTTCTAACATACGTATGCACTTTTTGGAATGCAGGGTTTGTTACATCTAAGGTTGCGTGCTGTGGACAAGGACCTTATAATGGGATTGGACTTTGCACAATAGCCTCCAATCTGTGCCCTAACAGAGACATCTACGCTTTCTGGGATCCATTCCACCCATCTGAAAGGGCTAACAGGATCATCGTTCAACAAATCGTAACAGGCAGTACCAAGTACATGAACCCCATGAATCTCAGCACCATCATGGAGCTGGACTCGAGGACTTAGAACCATCTATATATAGCTAGTTTATGAACAACCTTTGTTGTTCAGAACTGCATTCCAGCTCTAGTTAAATTTGGATTTTAATTTCTGCTCGAGTTCGTCATAACATTTTACAAATGTGACTGTGCATCGTCGTATTATATATTTTCATGTGTTGGCTGATGCGTTCTTGACCATCAGCTAGTCTCTGCTTAATAATTGCAAGAAAATCGTTTCAATTGTTTAATTAAATTGGAAGTTTCATGAAAAAACAAGGATGTGACAAGGCATGAAAGCTATATTTTGTTCTAAATCCACTAAGCGGTAGTGTACATGCAAGTTATAGTAATTTATTAATATTTTGTTACATGTGATATGTGATGTGGTTGATCTTTCTCAAAACTTGAAGTCTGATCGGAATAATGATTTAGGGCGCTTGCCCTCGACCATAAAGAAGCAGCATGAATAGAAAGACAATAGAGAAAAGCTCAATACAAATGGCCCCTTGCCTCTTGCTCACTTTCGAAGTGATTGAGCCCATCAAATCTTAGTACGCTTAGAGAAGAACGAACACATTCCTATCTGGCCCATAACGAACCCACATATAGAATTGGCCTTTTGAACGCGTAACAACTCCTACGGAGCAAACCTTTTTAGGTCGAGTCATCAATATAAGTAAAGGATCGTCCGTTCATTTGCTTCTCTCTTCTTCCCCAAACAACGTAACAGTTGGGTTGTTTTTCCATTATTTTGTTCCGTGTTTCTTTAAATCGAACTTCTGATTCAGATCCTTGAAAACACAAATGTCAATAGATGAAAATCATGATATTTTTTACTAGCTTGCTAAAATCTAATGGTGCACGGTAAAATACGAAAAATTATGATCAATGGTAAACTTATTTAAAGCTGATCAAACTATCTTTAAAAAAACTAGTGGTGAATATTAGTTGTGTAGAAGGATTCTTGAGTAGTACAAATAGTCCTCCTCCTCCTTTTTGTTATAACAAGTTACGATAAACTGAATTGGGTACTAGCTATAAGTAACACTCTCTCTTCTATTAAGAGTGTCTTTCTCATGTTTGAGTTGTTACTAAAGTTCTTGTTAAAAATTTCAAAGCTGTCTCGTTTTTTAGTAGAGTGTTGGATCCTTCCATATAATTATGAGTTATCAAATATTTATTTGTCTCAGAATTCCTTTATTGAAAAATTCTAAATGTTGGTCATGCATGGGAATTGAAGTCTTCAATGCAAATTCAAAAGGATGCATAAAAAATGTTTGGTTATATATACGAAAATATTTTCAAACATTGGAAATCTATAATATCTAATGAAGACCTTTGAAAGAATTTATAAGCCGTCCATAAATAAAGGAGAAGAGATTTGTTTCATAAAATTAATATAGAACACAAGTGAGAGACACTTTAGAGAATGAAAAGCTTGAGAAAAGTCTCCAACTTCTCAAACTCCAGTGTTTGAGTGATCAAATTAATGAGATATTAAGCATTGTAATACATCATAAATAATGAGAGGATACCACATCAACGTAGCCCTTTGGCTACCTTTTTTTTTTTTGCTAGGATTTCAAAATCATAACTAAAATTAGCATTTGGTGACGATTTAAAAACTCGTAGCCAAAGGTCATGCCTTTTGCAACATTTTATGAAGTCGTCACTAAATGGCAAGCCTTTGGCAATGACTCAATAATATTGTCGTCAAATGGTAAGCCTTTGGAGACGATTTATCGAAGCCTTTTGCGATGGTTTACTATTTTCTTCGCCAAAGGGTAACTTTTTGGTGATGGTTTTAATAATCGTCGCAAAAAACATAACCTATCGTCGCCAAATGCTTAAATAACAAAATAACTCTCTTATTTATAATTATGAATTCACTAACTTTAAGTTGATCATTTTGTAACTAAACATCATATTGATAAAAATCAAATTTAATATTATTGACAATGATTCTAAGTGAAAAATAAATTTAGCTAATAAAAATGTCAAATCTTTTCAATAATTTATGAAACTCAAAACTCAAAATTAATTAATATTACATAGATTTATACTTTTCATTTTCTCTTTTAAATTATATGATTTGACAATTTTATATGGTGTCATATAATTTTCAAATAGTTTTAACATAAATTTTGTGATATAATGATAAATGATTCTTACAGAAAAACAGTAAATAATGATATATATGGTAAGTAATATAATATAATGATATATGGTAAGTAATATAAGATTTTAATTAGAAGTTTAACAATTTTTAAAAACAAAACAATAAATAAAGTTTCACGCCTATTTCATCAAAAAGAAATAATTATTTTTCTAGATTCCATTGACATGAGACTCGGTAGATAAGGTAAAGAAGTTCCGTATGTTTAGATTCCCAGGAAGGCTCCTTACACGTTCAAAGGTATCAATTGAAACAGACAAAAATCTTCCCTTAGGAGTTAGTTTATTGACACCGTCTTCTAACAACTTCTTAGCTTTAACTAAACTAGCAGAAGATACAGTGAACAATTTCCAAATACAGTATGGATCACTAAATTAGATAAACCGCATGTGCCACGTGTTTCACCTAAGGAATAAATAGTATAGAATAATCACATTAATTTTTCATAATCCTTTGAAAAATTAAATCCTAAACACTTGAAAAGCTCAATCAAACGATATAAGGAACCTAAATTCAAACACATACATACTCAATTGAATGACTTCATCATCATAATAAGCAGACATAGTTTTTGCAATCAATAACTATTCCAAAATAACCAATTTTCCTAATCATGTACGGATTGTCGGGACATCGCTACCGCCTCCATTTTCATCTACATTCTCTTGAAGATTTGAGGAAGTTTTACACAACACGTACTATATACAATCACACATTCTTCTAATAGCTTCCTAACATAAAATGAGATACAGATAATAATAAAAAAAGAGCTAATTCAGGTGATACTCAAAACCTTGAAGAAGAAGATTGGCCATTGAAGGCAAGTAGTGATTAGACTTTGATGAGCAACTTTGTTATGCATTGATTTGTTCCTCAAGAGTGAGAATTCTGCCAAATACCTTCCATCGGAGCTTATTTTCACCATCCGAAAAAATCTGCCACGTCGAGATTTAGCAATGAATTTATGTTAATAGTTTTATTATGAAAAGTCAATAGAAACAAAAATAAGTCATATAATGGGCCGTTGATAGCAACTTGAATTTGCTGCTGATAGCAACTTGAATGAAATACTAAAAATGGGACGTTGGCATATAATGGGCCAACCCATATTTATTTATTAGTGGAAACTAGGGATAACATTTGATAAGGAATGTGTGGAATTTTTTCTATGTGAGTGCATTTTTATAATTTGCCTCTAGAATTTTGGATAATTGAAGGATTGAGTTTTTTAGCAAGTTCTTTAAGTGAGTCCCTTGATATGGATGCTCAAATATCTAGAATTGAGCAAATTGGGTATATAAAAACATATGTGGAGGTCAAAAGGAATGCTATACTACTTGATCATTTACCAATTCTCAAGTTAGGTGAAACATGAGAGATTGTGTCATCTAAAGTTAAGGTGACATGTCCCTAGAAGCCTCAAAACTAAAAAAAGGAATGAGTTCCTACAGGAAATTTTTTTCAAATTAGATGGTAAGATGAGTTTTTGGGGGTTGAATCTTCTCCAATCAGTAATGATGAGGATTTAGGTGTACAAGTTTATGTTAATGAGAATCCGGGTGACTCAAAAATAGATACTCCAAATCCTGAAGGTGAGAAGCCCAATATAGCATCTGGACACACCTCTTGGTTCAAGGAATATGATAACTAGGAACATGTAACTACTACACAAGATTCACAATCAATGGAGGAAGAGATAGACGATGAACCTAGTTTACTGGCTCATGATCCAAGAAGCAACTTGTTGCTGATACAACCAGAGAATGACATAGTTGTTAAGATAGCAGAAAGGTTTCATGATAGAAAACCCTAATCTCAAAAGAAGATTGAATCGAAGGAAAACCAAAAAGAAGGGATATTCTCCTTAAATGATCATTCTCGTATGGAATACAAGTGGGTTAAATGACCCTCCCAAACAATCTATGGTGAGAGAATTAGTAATAGATAGGAAGCCAATTATGGTAAGCTTACTTGAGACAACAATAATTCAAAAATGGACTGTCCTTTTGGGTGCTTAATGGAAGATAATTACTAATCACTCATATTATTACAATGGTCAAAGTATCTTCTTATATAATTCAAAACAAATGGAGGTGACTCGTTGAAGTCTGGTGAAGTTGAAGATGGATAAAGTAGATAATATAGTAAAGTAGATATGTGCAACTTTTATGATCAACAATACACAACAAATACTTAGCCAAGTTGATTTGCTATAATTGATTGATGTACTCTATCTTTGTTCCTATTAAAGGATTCTAACCTTATAGGCAGATTAGGTGATTCATTGTAGTGATGTTTTGTAGCGTTTGCTAGTATTAATATAACTCCTTTTTATTTTTTTTTAAAAATGTATCATTCATTAGTAAGTAATATAATGCTAAGTAGGGTGTCAATATTATGAGAAAGCAATATGGTTAGAATAAAACTATTAACTAGTCTAAGGGTAAAAAATAAAAAAGATAGTCTTTATAATTTTTACAATAAGGAAACATAAAATAAAACTAAACCTAATATATCATCTACTGCTATGAAATAAATGTTAAGATAATTAATAAAAAAAGAATGCAATCAAATAGCTATTTTTAGATTAATAATTCCTTTAAAAATAATTTTACTCTAAGATTTAATTTACATGTACTATATTTTCTCTAAAATGACAAGACTTCTTAGATACTAAAATTATGTTCTCTCGAACAAAACTCACTTAAAATTCGATTGGTTAATATGTACCTCTTCTTATGCTACCACTTTTTTAAATGCATGACACTATAAAAATCATAAAGTTACGCTACTAATAGGAGCATCATGTGGGTTTCTTTCGAGCACCCTGTTTAAACCCCTTTAACTAAGCAACTCATAACCAGGCTCTCTCGAGTCATATAAAATTAGATGTAGATGACAACATATATAAATGAGCAATAAAAAATAACAAAGACAGTTCTTTGAAATATATTCCATTTCATAAATCAATTTAAATCAATTCATACGAAATTAACTAATAGGGTATTTCCTATCTAAACATAGAAAGAGTATTTAACCACTAAGCATGTTCAAAATAATGAAATCAAAAGAAAAAACTAGAGAAATAATAATAGAAGTAAATTTAAAAGAACTATCTAAATATGTTGATAGCTCAATCCACTGAGATGATGGCTAGATCTTGATTATCTAGTTAAAAATAACTTAAAATTGATTTTCTAAAAAGTGGAGAAGCCTTTTAATGACTAAGCTAAGCTTTCGGAGAGGAAAGGATGTCTCTTCGAAGTGATTCTCCAAAAGATGACTAAAGTCTTCATCCTATCTTAAAAATTAGAGTTTTCACCCTTATATATTTTGTTATACCACCATAGGCATAATCTAGGCCACAACTGTCTATTCCCACAGTTGTGGCCTAGATTATAGGCTTCACTGGGTTATTTAAATGATAGATATAACCTCTAAAACAGTCTTATCTCTAAATTGTCGATCTTACTTTTTTTATTAAATGAATACGTAGCCTCTGACACGGTCGTGTCACTCAATCGTGGATTACATTATTTTCTTGATAATTTGCACATGATCTTTTACCTGATTATGGGACTTTCTACATTTGATCCTTCCGGGACAATAATTGGCATAAGGCATGGGCTAGACCACGTTTCTCAATGAGATAGACAAATAAATGAAAAGTGACAACAATTTTTAGAATAATAATTTCTTTTATAATATTTTTAATTTGTGAGATTATGAGGTTTATCTCAATCATTGGTAATGCTCGGAGACTCTCAACTTAACGGCCTCCTTGTTAGGCTTCGATTTTGGGACACTTTTTCATACGCACACTTATTAAGTAAGGACATTAAGTTTTCTTGTCCTTTGACAATGGTCATTCTTTAAAAGCACCTCAAAAGCAGGTCTACAACGGTGGTCGAAATTAATTTGATGAACCCTTCAGCTTGTAAAAGTTGTTGAACTGTTTGTCCAACAATATCAATTGGGTTTGCAACAGAAGTATTCGCTACTGTTAGTAGAGTGGTTGGCGTATAGCTGGTTATTTATTGTTCCACTTCTATGGTCACGTCTATCCATTTTTGGGTGAGAGTTACGAATGTATTTAATAATGGTCCCATCCCATATGCTAATTCTTCTTTTCTTCTTATATCTTTTGGGTGACATTAATTAACGTACATGACAACTTGAAAAGTTGGCTGTTTTAATGAGCCAAAAGTAACCCATAAGGACACGATCGGATTATGAGCAATTTGTAAATAGGAAACAAATACCTTCACGTGGTCCCATCCAAACTTCATATCTTCATCTGGATTTGAACTGACTTCTGTAAAATGTAACGCTTAAAGGAGAAAATAATAAAAGAAGATATAGAGAAGGAAAATAATGCAGAGAAGGCTTCGTTTATGGCCGCCAACTTGACAAAAATATGACCCCATTCAAAACGTTAATGCGCAAATTAATTTGTCCTTGAAAAAACACTTCTGACAATTTTGAGCACAAATTGTCTTCTGTAGTTGTTACATTACTTTGAAAACGCATTGCTAAGAATCAACCCCGATCGCCATCCTTATCATTTTTATACTAGATAGTTATTATATTTCCCGAATTACGAAAAAGATTAATTATCGTGCAAATGATCACTACTTGACTTCTCTTTGAATATCAATCTTTCCCTCTTTAACTAGAGGTGAGACCAGACCTCACCAAATTATTATTTATGGATGTGTGTGTGTGTTTTTCATACTGGTTGGATCGGCTGTACTAGGTCCAGGCCCATCTCCAAACAACTACGGCTCATCCGGCCTATCAGGTATTAGACTCTCATGCAAACACAATGGTCTACGTAAAGACCTAAACCTAATGGTAATCTACATCATATATAAGGTACTATTCTACCATGATACAGGTACGAGACTTTTATCCTAGTTTCTTCTCTGTTCTCAGCAAAAAAATACTCTACAAAAGACTAACTTGAGCGTCGGAGGGGTTTCCCGGGAACCAATCCCCGGCGTGCCTTTATTTGTTTTGCAGGTATTCATCGGCCAAAACCACACAGAATCATGGATCCGAGCAATGATGTTTAGCCCCAGCAAAATCCGACTGAACCAGTTGGCGCCCATCGTGGGGCTCGACATCAGGGCACCACGTCCAGAAACACACAGGTCAGTCAGGCGGCAGCAGCCAATCCTGATATAGCCGCCGTCAC
>JAOTAX010000003.1:24560944-24577779 GCA_025629825.1 Erythroxylum guanchezii | reverse complement strand
TCAGAAATATTATCTTTCCTACCCGGTCTACTACAAGTATCATCGAAGAACCTCTTCACGCCAAAGTCAAACAATCTGCCCATTATAGACTGATATATTTGTGCTGACAAGTCCTGTGACGGCCAAATTCTTTACAAGCCCACAATTTTCACCACAACGAGTCCTCGTGACAACAACAGGTCGGCATAATCCTCAAGCGATGAGCCGTCCAACTCATCGGAGATGCAAGCGTCGCGGCAACTCCTCAGGAGGAAAAGTGACAAATCATGAGCAAATCCTAAGCGCCCCTCGGCTAAGTGTCGTTCTTTCCACCACTTGACTGCGTTAATCCTCCCCCCCTAATAAAACTTCGCAACAGCCGATCGGCCGTTTCCATCATTATTCTTGATCGGATCGTCGAGTCATTATATCTGCTCGATCGGACGCATCGCGACGTAATCGATCGATCGGGCCTAGCACGAGCTACCGAAGAAGTACGCTGTCTCATACTTACGTACTCCTTCGACCCTTCCCTTGGCTCAGACTTGAGGAGTAAGGGGGCTTATGGTTGGGTCGGCTGTGCTAGGCTCAGGCCCATCTCCAAACAACCACGGCCCATCCGGCCTATCAGGTGTTAGACTCTCATGCAAACACAATGGTCTACGTAAAGACCTAAACCTAATGGTAATCTACGGCATATATAAGGTACTATTCTACCACAATACAGGTACGAGACTTTTATCCTAGCTTCTCTGTTCTCAACAAAAAAATACTCTACAAAAGACTAACTTGAGCGTCGGAGGGGCTTCCCGGGAACCAATCCCCGGCGTGCCTTTATTTGTTTTGCAGGTATTCATCGGCCAAAGCCACACAAAATCATGGATCTGAGCAATGATGTTTAGCCCCAACAAAATCCGACTGAACCACATACCAATTCAATTATATCGCATGATATGAGCTAAAAGTGTAGTTGTTTATTAAAACTTCAAATAAAATATGCCGATCCACAAAATTAGTGTACTGTATCAAATTTACATTTTATGCACCTCGATGTTCAAATTGATTTTATTCACATTAACGAGTCATTCTTGAAGAGGTGGACTAGTGCACAGTAATGATTAATTAAAGCATTGGTTTGAAAATGCTTTGGTCGAGCAAATTCAATGACGATTGGGTGGGTCAACGCAATAGCCATTAAAACTAATCAACAAATTAAATCTCTCGTTACTTAGAAATTTTGACATAGAATATGAGAATTCACGAAGTAAATATCTCCTCTTTTGAGTTCTCTTTTTATCATTTCATAATCATGCATCTTTTTTTTATATCCTTAAAGTGAAGACATGAACCGTGATCCTAAGACCTCTGAGAAAAAGAGTAGCGGAGTAGCCTGCTAGATTTTCTCAGTAATTATTCCCAAGCTTGCCTTATGATGATAGTTTGAAAAGTCCAAATAACTGATACTCGCTGTGTCAATCATAATATGCAGAAGCGACAAATAACTCTTTTAATTGATTTTAAAACTTGATGCCAGATCAATTTTTAGTACATCAGAGAGCAGGTTAAAATCCTGTTCAGCTATGTTGATTCATCCAAGTGTCTATAATGCAGGATTGGCAAACAAATCTGTTGAGGGTGATAGTGAACAGAAAAGGATTGTGACGATAAACTGTTAAAGGCACTACCGAATATAGCAAGCAGAAAAAAGCAAGTTAATGTCTAAATGGATTCATAGATATTGGCTGGAAAATATGCAGAAATGATCAATGTCATGTGCTTCATGAATACTTCTTTATATGATAGGAAAAGGACGGTTAACCATGTTCAATACTCAAATAGATTTTTATCAAAATCCTGTCTTTTCAAGGAGTTGGATAAAAGACAATATAAGGAACTTTGAGTGGTACAATTATTTTCTTGGCTACGTACTTCTGATCCTTTACATTTTCCAGGAAAGATATGAGTTCAACTTGATTAGAAACCTTAAATTCATGACTCCACAATTATTAGCATACAAGTAATTTTCTTGAGAATTGAACAAACTACATTTTGTATTACAATCCTGCATATGCAAACCTTCTACCCAAAATAAAAACAGGTTTCTAAATGAATGGATGTAACTGGAGACCTTATAAGATTCCATACACAACCAACTGTACTGCAATGCTTTTGTTTTGGTGGACCTCATGTTCTTCCTACATTGACAAGAACAACTTCCTATATAAAGTCCTTTAGCAATCGTAAACCTGTGACCAAAACCAAACATTGTCCTTACTTGAACATTTTCTTGAACAGATCAATCCAGTTCTAATATGGCAAATTCAAAAACTTTTGTGGTCTTGGCTTTTATCTTGATGATGGCAACTATTATACCCCTGATAGAGGCCAGGGCTTTTTTTGTTTTTGGAGATTCACTAGTTGATAATGGCAACAACAATTACCTAGCCACGACTGCCCGAGCCGACAGCCCGCCTTATGGCATTGATTACCCAACTCATCGACCAACTGGTCGGTTTTCAAATGGCTACAACATCCCTGACTTCATCGGTCCGTGATATTCAGCTTTATAATCTATGTACATTATAGTTGTAGTTTATATTTCAATAGGGATGCACTAACGCATTATGTATGATGTATCTATCTGTATCAATAGCCCAAAAGCTTGGTTCATCAGAATCTCCATTGCCATACCTGAGCCCTGAGCTGACCGGACAGAGGCTACTTAATGGTGCCAATTTTGCTTCTGCTGGAATAGGAATTCTTAACGACACTGGAGTCCAATTCGTAAGTGTACCTACTTTTGTTTCCTAGATAAATTTAGCATTGCATGCTGAAGCTTTATTTCCAAGTGTATCTATCATCAGATTGTTTTGCCTTTTAGTTGCTTCTCTGGTAATTCCATGTCCCTCTTCTCCATCTTTACTTTTATCCTAACTTAGCAGCTTTTATTAGAGGAAATCTTGGGTAGCAGGGAAAGTACATGAAAATAAAATTCCTATTTGAGGAAATTTAAGGGGCATGTACAAAATTTTCAGGTAAACATCCTCAGAATGCATCAACAATTCTCGTACTTCGAGCAGTACCAGACGCGCTTAGCTGCTCTTGTAGGACCTCAGCAAGCTCAGAAACTTGTTAACGGTGCACTTGTCCTAATCACAGTAGGCGGTAACGACTTCGTTAACAACTACTACTTGATCCCTGGCTCATTGAGGTCTCGCCAATATGCACTTCCTGACTACGTAGTTTTTCTCATCTCCGAATACAAGAAACTTCTCAGGGTATACGTAATATTGGTTTTCATTTGTGTTTTCGAAGAGACCAAGAATATTAATTAATGGGATTTGATTATGAATTGTTGTCCAGAGGCTCTACCATCTTGGAGCAAGAAGAGTGCTAGTGACTGGGACTGGTCCATTGGGTTGTGTACCAGCAGAACTGGCTACCGGGGCCGTCAATGGGCAGTGTTCTCCTCAGCTGCAAAGGGCTGCTGCCTTGTTCAATCCTCAGCTTGTTCAAATTCTCAAGGAGCTCAACAGTGAATATGGTGCAGATATCTTCGTTGGTGTTAATACACAACTAATGGCCGACGATTTTGTCACTAATCCTCAAGCTTTTGGTAAGCGAAAGAAGCAACTTCTTTAGTTGTTTCCATAATCCACCCTTTCTTATATATGTTGTATTATTTTGCTGAGCACAGATGGCTTTCAAGCCCTCGTGAGGGAAAATATATAAAGAAAGATAGATAGATACAAGCATGTATATTAGCATTAACAGCTTCATGTCTTTATTTAGGGAAAGTATATAAAGAAAGAAAGATAGATATAAGCATGTAGCTTATTAGCATTAACAGCTTCATGTCTTTATTTAATTCTTATGTGGTGTTTCTTGAGCTGAACGAGCATTTGAAGTAGGTCGCTTGAACGTACAGCATTTTGCAAGAGAAGATTAGTGTTTAACTATAGGAGACATTTTACGTGGCAAAGTGTGGTATCCTTAGGCATGAAAGGTGACAATTTAATAATGTGGATTTGCTTCTTCTTCTTCTTCTTCTTCTTTTTTTGGAAGAAACCCGTAGATTTGTTAAGTGAAACCAATTATACGTATGAAAAAGCTTTGAGTTTATTATAGCACCCATTTGTCATTATCAGTCAATTTCTATGTGCTGGATCGCCTCATGCATGGGTTAATTCGCATTTAAAGATCCCATTAACTAGTATTACCTACTTCCCATCGAATATGCCGACGTCTCTTTTCATTTGATCTTCTGGACAAGCTGTGCATAGATATCTTTCGAGAAGTTTTTTATTCCTTTTCAATTTAATCATATGCATAATTAATGGATAGATCTTTAGGTTGAGACCAGGACTTAAGAGATGGAAGCCCAGGTTTGACTCTCAAATCTTTATTACGACCTTATTAGCACTATAGTGAAGTACAAGATTCTCTGTCCAATTTTATGATATCTTATTCTGTCATATGAATTTCAGTCATTTATTTATGCGGGTCTCACGTTTATTTATGTGGGACCTATACGGAGCCCACATAAATGAATGACTAAGATTTATGGGACAGAATAAGACACCATAAAATTGGACAGAGGATCTGGACTCCGGAATCGAGTTATTATTATGGCTCTATATGCTTTCCAATAATTAATTGGATACTTGAATACTTTCCAATAGAAATTGATCAAGTATTTATGTACTTAGTTCCAATTGCAAGCAATTAAAAATCCAACGTCCTTTTCTATATATATAAAAAAAGAATTATGGTTTAAAAATCAAATACTTAAGCACCTAGAAGTAAAATATTGGATCAATAAATGGGTTGGGTTGGTGTAAAAACTGTTGCAGGGTTTATAACATCAAAGGTAGCGTGTTGCGGACAAGGACCGTACAATGGTATTGGACTATGCACAGTGGCATCAAACTTGTGCGCCAACAGAAACGCCTATGCCTTCTGGGATCCATTCCACCCGTCGGAGAGGGCAAATAGGCTCATCGTCGACAAGATCCTTTCTGGCTCCACCGAGTACATGAACCCCATGAATCTTAGCACCATCATGGCCTTGGATTCCAGGGTTTAATTACTATCTACCGATATTATTTTGTTTCTGAAATAATAATCATGAATTATATGCTGTCGTTAATGTGTATTTGCGGTTTGGAGGAATAACAAAGCTATCTCCTTACCTACTTTAATTAATATTGGTTTGGTTATCCTCTTAATTAGAAAAAAAAAGGAATTTAATAATTGGTTCTATGTCTAAAGAAGTGTTGTGATGGAATTTGAGAAGAATGCTTTTTTTTTTTTTTTTTAATGGTCTTACAAAGGCAACACCTATGGAGATTGAAACTCAGCAATGTGCACGTTAGCATTCAAACAAACTTAGAATGCTCGGGGGTTGTTCCAATACTTGTAATCCTATATTATTTATAATTATGCAAAACTTACTCCATCCAATCCTTTGGTAATACTCGGGATTCCACGAATTACTCTTCCAAACAAACTCTTTTTAGGCAATTTCATAAAAACCATTTATAACACAATTAAACTAGAAAGAAAGAAAAAAGCAACTGTATGAAATTGGAAGAAACATGTAGGTACAATAAAACATTAATAACTTAATTATATATCAGAAGGATATATCAATGATAATATATATTAATGATAGAGGAAAAAATAAAGAGAAAAATCAATATTTTATATTAAAATGAAAAAAATAAAGAGTAAATTTTAATGATAAATGCTATCATGTTCAAAATCTAATTTCGATTTTTCAAGTAAATTTAAGACATCAAAAACTATCAATTATTGACTTTTGCCAGAAAAAAAAGATATTGGATTTACAGTTGATCTAATGATGATGATGGTAAAAAATGGGAAATCAATTTTCTTTTTGAAAAATAGATATAAGTGGAGAAGTTATAATAATCTTTCATAAATACATATTTTAAAATAAATATTATTAATCATAATACAGTTGAATTATAATATATCTATTGTAAAAAAAGAGAATTGATTTTTTTAAACAAAAATAAAAGTTATCAATGTAACGATAATATAATAAATTAAATATTAAATAAATTTAAAAATTAATTGAGTAAATAATTTTATTTTAATTTTTACATCATTTTATTAGTAATATTAATAATCTTTTATTATATGTTATTAGAATTAATAATTAAATAAATACTATAATATAATATAATCAAATTTTAAATCTCAAGTAATGAGGATTGCTATATAGAAAAACTAAAGTTTTATGCTAATTATTAAAAAATAAAATTTTTACGCTTCACATACTTAAAAAATTCATTGCAACTGTTATTTTTGTTATCGTCAAAGTTACCTCATCCATTAAATAAACATTTTTGGAAAATTTAAACATGAATTAGCGTACTGATTATTAAGCATTATTGTACTTTTTGTATTATCCAAAATGCCACATTTTCTTTTTTTAATGTTTAATTGATATTTAAAGATAGTTAAGTACCAAAAGAAAAAATGGGGTGTGGGGATGTAATTGGATATTTGTATTTATCTTTTTATCTTAATCGTGATTGAAGAATAATGACAACAATTATAAGTGGTTACTGTGATTGAATAATTAAAACCTAAAGACAAAGGAAAAATAATCAGTGTATCTACCACTTAAACCTGTGTACTAGGATTAACATTGTTAGAGGAGTAGGACTAACGTCAAATGGAAATAATATATAAAGGAAAAAAGCAAGTCAAGTAGATTTTAATTTGATGAACAAATCATATAATCATACCCACATAAACATTGTCACAGTATCATGTCACAGTATCATGTATGTGTGAACGAATGTTGTTAGAGAAGACAAATTAATTATAATGTATTTAACTATTTAGTAAGTTGAAAAACACGTTGAAAAAATCAAAAATTTTACTTTTAATTATTACTCAAAACTATCATGATCTTTTGCTACGAATTCTTAACTTGGAATATGTTAGATTCATGTGCTCATGGAAATAAAAAAGGTTAAAGGGTAAAAACTATAGCCAAATGTCCAAGAATATGAAAAAGATTTATAAATGGAACAATGTAAAAAAGTTAACGGTTAAATCTAGAAGTTAAAAAGTTAAGTTCCTTTCACATCAATACTCTTGTCACTCAGACCTTCGAAAAAAAAGATGATGCATGAAAACAACTCGCAAAAAACATGATTCCCATCTTGACATCGCTGGTGACTCCTTCCACCATGCCTTAGTTTTCCAGCTCCTGCCTTACCTGCCTTTGCCTGTTGCACTCCGCCAGCTTCCTCCTTCTGCCTCCTCCTTTCTTTCATTTTCTCTCCTTCCTCTTCTCTTCCCTTCTTCTAAGATTTCCAACACCTGCAAATTAGAAACACAAAACACAAAACACCAAACACAAACTCGCTTAGCTCTTCAATCATGGACTTAGATTTCCCTCCACTATCCCAGTCCTTCCTCCAGAAATCCCCTAAACCCTCTTCAAACCCCTCCCCCAACCCTAACCCTAGCCCCAATCCTAGCCTAAAAAATACCCTCCTCTCCCTGGCTCATCCTCCTGCCCTTAATGCATCCCCCTCTTCCTCCTCCAAAACTAACCCTACCCCTGAAAGAGTTACTGTTGCCCCTCAAGGAGCTAAACCTGCTATCGAGAATAAAGCAAATGGAGCAAGGAAAACCTGGAAATAAGTAGTGGGGAACAACTCCGAATCCTCCTTGATTTACAGCCCTCTTGTTGAGAAGGACGGGAAAATTATGGTAGCCCCTAGCCTAGAAGAATTACAGCAAGGAGCTCGAACTTGGGAAGCTACCCTAGTAGGTTTTTTCATGGAGAAAAGGCCAGTTTTTCCGCTTATACAAGAATGGGCCAAGAGGAATTGGCATGGAAGAGGGATTATGGAGGTCATGCTTTCGGAAGATGACAACATTATATTCACTTTTTCTTTCAAATTGGAAGCCCTAAAGATTATTGAAGAGGGTCCTTGGCATGTGTCCCAACTTCCTCTTTTTCTACAAACTTGGTAACTGGGAATGGAGCTTGAGAAAATTAAATCGAAGAATATCCCTCTATGGATCAACATTCACAATATCACTTTGGAGTATTGAACTACTAAAGGTTTAAGTACGCTTGCAAGCTACTTGGGCAAGCCAATTTGCACGGATGAAAATATAGCATTGAGGAACCGAGTTCGATTTGCAAGATTATGTGTGAGTATGGATCTAGCTAAGGAATTAAAGGATAGTATTCCTATTCTCTGATTAGCTGATAGAAATTCCCTACGCGAAGATCGTGTTATGGTGACTTATCAATGGAAACCTTCCCTTAAAGCACAAGGTAAGGCATGGAAACCGATGGGTAAGGTTTTCTTTAAAGGTGATGAATGGGAAGTGATAGAAATTGAGCATTCTGAGGCAATAGATTTACGGGATAAGGAGGAGACAATGCTAGGAGTAGGGCAACAAGAGAAGGATCATATAGCAACAGTAGGCTTAACCTGCACTCAAAACAATCCGAAGGAGGAAGCTTTATTATCAAGCCAGCAAAAGGAAACCTCAGCCGGTGAAAGCAAGATAGAATTGAAGGAAGGAGGTGCTGAAGGAGTTCCTATTGAAGCAAACCATAATGATGATTATTCGGGGGAAAATATGACAGAATGTAGTTCATCACAAGTTGAGGGGCAAGAAGAACTGATTCAAGAAGAACACTTTGAGCCAGTTACTTCTAGAAAAAACACTAGGAGTAGTAGGAAAAGCTCCACAGGGAAAACCAATTAGTTGTGTCAGTAGTAGTTTGGAATGTGCGTGGAATAAATACTCCTTCAAAGCTTTGCACTTTAAAGGATTTTGTGAAGCAAGAGAAACCGTGGGTATTTTGTTTGTTGGAGACTAAAATTAAGGAGGGTAATCTAAATAGGTTAAGGTGTTTGGGCAACAATTGGCAATTCATATCCAACCATCAAAGTCATGTTTATGGGAGAATTACTGCTGCCTATGATGATCTTTTTGTGAAACTAGAAGTGGTGGAGTTCAATTCTCAATTTTTGCACATTGAGATTTGGTTTAAATCGGAAAACACAAGTATTGTAGCTACCTTTATCTATGGTTTTAATATTATCTTTTAGAGATCTGAACTCTGGAATTTTTTTTGAAGGATCAAGCCTTCAATAAGCCTCCCGTGGGTGTTTGGGGGAGATTTTAATACTACTTTTAGATCCGAGGCTGAGGGGAATTGCAATATACGAAATTATTCTCCAGATCTGTATGATTGTATGCAGAAGGTTGAGCTTGTTGATCTAAGGGCTACAGGCCACAAATTTATATGGACAAATAAACAAAGCTCTATTTAGAATATCAGGAAAAAATTGGATAGAATTATGGTCAATGGGGATTGGCTCAACACTTTCTCTCGCAGCTATGCAAATTTCCTAGACCTAGGTATTTCGGACCACACTCCTATTAAGCTAGTGGATCTCTTCTCTACTTACAAACCCTAGCACCCCTTCAGATTTAATAACTTTCTGGTTGGAATGGAGGGCTTTCAAGAAGCAATTCAGAAAGGTATGGAGTATCGTTGCTATGGGACAAAGCAATACATATGTATCCAAAAGCTTAAGGCCATCAAGCAGGAGATGAAGACTCTTAATGGGAAGAGAGGACAGAATCTGGCTAAGGAGATTGATCTCTCTAGGGACAAGCTATTCTCCATACAAAAAGATTTGGCAGGAAACCCCTTAGATGAAGAACTAGCTTTAGCTGAAAAGGAGACCCTTAAAAAATATTTGGAAGTAGTGGAAAACCAGCATTCCTTACTAAAGCAAAGATCTAGGATCTCCTGGATAAAGGAGGGTGATAAATGCTCCAAAATTTTCTTCAATACGTTGTTAACCCGCAAGCATTCTAATAGAATTACCTCCATTAAATCTAAAGATGGAAGGGAGGTTTTTGGCCAAGAAGAGGTAGCAAAGGATGCTCTATATTTCTTCAGGAAACTTCAAGGGTCTGATTCTATCCAAACTTTGCAGGAGTTCAACCTCAGCCAGTTTGTCACTTCAAAGATCCCAGACCAAGAAGTTTCTAGGCTTACTAGACTTGTTACAGATCAAGAAATTGATTAGGTTGTGTTTAGCATGAATGGATCCAAGGCCCCTAGTCAGGATGGCTTAAATGGTTTCTTCTATCAGAAAACCTGGTCTTGTTTGGGTGGAATGATCAAAGAGGTAGTGCAGGAATTTTTCTTAAAAGGAGTGCTCCTAAAGAAAATCAATAAGACCTTCCTGTGCCTAATTCCTAAAAACTCTAGCCCGAAATCATGGATTGACTACAGGCCTATATCTTGCATAAACTTCTTATACAAGATCATAGCCAAGATATTGGCCAATAGGATGAAGGAGATACTAAAATTTCTCATTAGTGAGAATCAAGGAGCTTTTTTAACGGGCAGAGATATTGGAGATAACATTCTGTTGGTTCAAGAACTCCTAAAAGGGTATACTTGCAAGAAGACTTCCCAAAATTGCACCATTAAGGTTGATTTACAGAAAGCCTTTGATAGTGTAAACTGGGGATTCTTATTGACAGTATTGAAGGAAATGAATTTTCCTTAAATCTTCATTCAATGGATCTAACAGTGTATATCTACTACCTTCAATCTTCATTCAATAGGAGTCCCATTAGCTTAATTAAAGGGAAAAAAGGCCTTAGGTAGGGAGATCCCCTCTCCTCTACCTATTTCTCTTATGCATGGAAGTCCTAACTCAGTTGCTCAAATACAATATTTCTCGGGAACCAAGATTCAGATACCATTCAAAATGCAAAGAGATTTCACTAACAAATTTATGTTTTGCAGATGATCTCATCCTCCTATGCAAAGCTAATGTGCAGTCGGTTTCTCTCTATCCACTCTTATTAAATTTAAGGAAATGTTTGGTTTATGTGCAAATCTCCAAAAAAGCTTCTTTGTTCTCTCCAAAAGTGCCTCCCTTCTCTCTAATGTTTTAGCTCATGCTACTGGTATGGAAGCTAAAGCTCCTCCTCTAAAATACTTGGGGATTCCTATCTCTTCTAAAAGGCTTAGATTCTGTGAATGTCTCCCATTAGTTTGGGTTTATGGACCAATAAAGCCCTTTCCCATGGAGGTAAACTACAACTACTTAAATATGTTATTCTATCCATGCACACCTACTGGAGTTCTTACATTTTCCTCTTAAAAGGACTAAAAAAATAGAACGAATGTTGAAATAATTTCTGTGGGGGAAAAAGAATGGGGAGAAAGGAATGGCCAAGGTAGGATGGAAGAATATATGCTAACCCAAAGCAGAAGGGGGTTTGGGAATTGAATCCGTAGTTACTCAAAACAGAATTCTCATATCTAAAAGGATCTGAAGGCTACTAAGGGATTTGGAATCATTGTGGGTCAAATGGATGCATACTTATATTTTGAAAGGAAGGAGTTTTTGGTCTCTACAAACTAAGGCCAGCTACACTTGGTTCTTTAACCAACTCCTCAGTATGCGGGGAGAGATTTATCAGCATATAACTTGCCAAATAGGGGAGGGTGACAGACTCTCTTTTTGTTATGATAACTGGTTAGGTAACGAACCCGTAATTCAAAATCACATGGCCACTTCTCTATTAGACCGCATTCCGAAGGATGCTAAACTCCAAGCAATCATGAGTAATGGAGAGTGGACTC
This sequence comes from Erythroxylum guanchezii, assembly GCA_025629825.1. Taxonomy (NCBI): domain Eukaryota; kingdom Viridiplantae; phylum Streptophyta; class Magnoliopsida; order Malpighiales; family Erythroxylaceae; genus Erythroxylum; species Erythroxylum guanchezii. The sequence continues at coordinate 24,566,108 of JAOTAX010000003.1, read as the reverse complement.
TATCTACGGCTGAGTTATCTTACCTACACATCCCTCCTCTCATCAGACAAAGGGAGAGAGATAACTACTTCTGGAAGGGTATCCCAATTACGGACATTACTACTAAGGCAGTAAGGAACCTACGTGCAAGGCCAAAAAATAGGGTAAGGTGGGACACTCTAGTTTGGAATAAAACACTCAGACCTAATGTCAACTTTCTGCTATGGATGGCAGTGTGAATCAGGCTAAGCACTATGGATTGGTTGAGCTTCCTAACCTCCTCTATAATTTGTACCTTCTATCACCTAGTGGATGAATCCAGAGACTACCTCTTCTTTGAGTGTGGTTTCTCCAAAACTCTCTGGTCTAAAATCTCAACCCTCTGCGCTCCTGACCTTAATGTCTAGAAACTCCTAGACATAATGCAAGGGCTTCCTAATTTGAGCATGTCCAAATATGACAAAGATATTACCCTTCTTTCTGTGGCCACATGTGTTCAGGTAATATGGAATGAGAAAAATAGCAGACGATTTAAGGACTAGACCACCTCAATGACCTCTCTTATAGAGATCATCACTACAAGTATCAGAGAGCAACTGATTATTAATCAGTTACACCTTCACTGCAGTGGGAGAATGGCCTATGTATGGAGGCTTTAATTACCCAGATGTTAACCCAAGCAATCCCACTCATCAAGCTATGCAGAAACTAGATTACACACTCTAATCTATTACTGATCGAGATAGAGACAAGTTACAGGTGAGTGATCGATATTGCCTGGTTTTGGTTCAGCTCTTTCCCGCCTCCTTTACACACTTCCTTAAGAAATACCGCTAGATTTGGAAGAAAGCTCGCAGGTGACTTTGTTTTGGGTACACTTGTAAGCCACAAGGAGGTTCACCGATTAAACCCTAATCGCTAGATACGTTATGAATTGACGTCATTTACCTGGAAACAACCATCTTTGCGAAGATGTATCATGTTTTGTCGATTGCAGTCGTCCTCTACACCTCAACAGCTGCTCCTCAGCGTCAGATAAAGAATGACTCATTGCCCAGCTGAATTGGGAAACGTCTCAAAGATGCGCGAAAGGGCTGGGTAGTTTTACCCTAATAGTCGGGGAGGCTCTCTATGGGGTCTTTTTTGTTTTTATTTGGGATGATCTCAAACGATGCTGTTTTGATTTCTGTTGCCTTAAGTCATGAGTTGCGACTTATTGTTCAAGTCTCCATTGTACATCTCTTATCATTAATGAAAAATTTTAATTTCTAAAAAGAAAACACTCTTGTCACTTAAGAAAAAGAACGTCGTCATCATTTAAGCCCTTTAAGAGATGAGCCTTGGGCAAATACCTTTTTTGTCTATGCCCGGGGGACTATCCCTTACTCAATTTTGGGGGAGACCAAATCTACATGAAATAAAAGATATCTCTCCTTATGACATTAGGAATAGGTTTTAAACATATAAAAAAATATAGCAAAGTTTTTCGTCGTAAGAAGACTTATTGCGTACAACTTTATAATTGGTATGCATTTTTCTTTTTACAGCTTGGGAATTGCTTTCACCTTATTAACTATCAATAAAATTTTTAAGTACCATATTATTTGATGATCTTATAGAAAACCAAGTCAAGCCTAAAGGAACCCCCTTTGCAATCTTAGATGTTGACCATTTAGCCTTTAATTATTTTAGGATTAGTGTGCTACTCCTTCATAATTTATTACATATTCTAAATAGTCCACATAAGTTATCCTAAATGTGCACTTGCTTCCTTTGACAAAGAACTAATGATGCTTAAAAATTATTAAGGTAGTTCTCAAGTGCTTTATATGTTCATCAAAAGATCTACAATAAACACTACAAGAAAACTACTGATTACAGATGAAAAATTACCGACAGAAATAATACCGTTGATCATTATCGACGAAAATGACATTCTGTTAGTAAAATGTGTCGAGAAAATAACATTTTAGCGATGGAACCGTACCTTCGACAACTAAGGCAGCAATTGGTGGCAGAAAAATGAAGCACTAAAAATTCCCGATGGAAAATTCCGTCGGAAAATTTTAAACCAATACGTTGTCTCCTTGTAGTTGAACGTAATTAACTTAAACAAAACGACATAGTTTGGTTTAACACCAAACTACGTCATTTTGTGTAGCTTAAAACATACCCGAGAGCCTCCCCCCCCAACTGTCAGGTCTGCTTCGGTTTTCTTCTCCTCCCTCCCGCGTCATCTCCTCTTGTGAGCTCTCCCCCCACTTTTTGGTGTGTCGTTGGTGTTGTCGCCCACGTCGGAAGCTCGTAGATTAATCCCTTGCATTTTTTTGAGGTATATTGCAAACGTTTGCGTTTTGTGTTAATTAAATTTGTTTGTTTATTTGATTTGTTTCATATGTTTGAGTAATTTATGAATGGATAAGAAGAATTAAGGTTGAAATGTTAGTGTTAGAAGGTTGAGTTTTGAAATTTTTATGTGATGATGGGATGACTGTTTGATGCATATTAGGTGTTTGTTGAAATGTCTCTTGTTCTTCAAATTTGTATTAGTAAGAAGACGAACTTGGTTAATTCTTCCTAATAGGTGTCCTTAATAGTTTGGTTTTGTTTGGTCCATTTTAAAGTAGTTGAATAGTTCTTTAGTATAATTTTCTTCATTTATAAAGATACCTTCCTTAATTTTCTTCATTTGGAGTCTAAGAAAGAAGTTAATTAAGTTCTCCTATCTTGCTCATCTTGAACTTCCTAATCATAAAGTTAGGAAATTATTATAGATATTGTCATTAATATCATAAATAATAACATCATCAACTTAAATTTGAACAATTACGATATCATGCTTGTACATTTTAATAGAGAGTGTACTGTCAACCTTGCCTTTAAAGAATCCATTTTATAAAGGAAATGCACTTAGTTTGGTGTAGGTACTAAAGTCTACACTTTATTCCTCTCAAATTGATTAAACTCCTCATTCATAGCAAGAGCCTAACTTTCTTCATTAAGGGCCTTTAATTTTATTCTCTTAGATTCAATTCAATAAATTAAGGTAATATGACAAAATTTTTAAGTTGAGGTGTAGTGATTACCCTTTATTCAACATCATCTAAATTGAGTGATTTTATTTATTCAACAAGCGAAAAATATTATAAAAATAGAGGAAACTCTGATGAAATTTTTATAAAATGTAGTTCACATCTAACAATTTAGGTTAAATATGTAGGAAAAGTCTATGGGCATAAGACCTACACCTACTTAAGTGTTTTTGTACACTCACACGAAAAAGCATAACGGTGTGACATTCGTCAATAGCCGATGTAGAGAACTGAATGTATGTGAAATTAATACATTATTATTATTTCTTAATGATAATCACTTACTAATGTAAACATTGCTTCCTAATAGGACCAAATACAAGAAATCATTCAACGATAGTCTCAGGAAGAACAACCTATTGATGAGACTCAGACGTATCTTGATTCTGTGGGAGGTAGGGACCGTCATGGAAGGATCTTCAGGCTAGGTTCATTTGCGAACACATGTTATTCGCAATCCTCCATGTCCAGTAAAATAGTATCTACTAGACCAACGCAAACTAATGAAGTCACTAAGCTTCAGACCACAGTGCAGACATTGATGGAGTAGATAGCTCAGCTGAGACATGAGATGGAGGAGTTAAAGAGGAGGGGTAGCACCTCAGAGCACCCGCGGTCACTAGTACTTTACGATTGTTGTAGTCATTTGCTTTAAGTGTGCAAAGACTTATTATATACGCTGTAATGTTTTTATTATCAAGTAAGATAATTTTATCTTTATATCATTAATCAACTTTCTGTTTAAACAAATTAAATATATAAATGAATAAAATTATTATGCACAGATAATTCATAACTGTTGAAATTATGCATTTATCATAAGATCATGAAATAAATTTTAATGTCGAGATTTTTTTTAAATTTCTTACTTTTATTTACAGACGGAATATATAAGACCGTTGCAAAAAGCTTTATATTTACCGATGGAATACCTTAAACTGTCGGTAAATTGTTATATATTTACCGACCATTCTTCTTCTTCCATCGGTAATATTGAAACTTTTGCGATTATTTGAACTACAGTTTACTAACAGAAAAAATCAGCCGTCGATAAATTTTACTGACAGTTACGTCTGTCTCGTATACTTTACTGACAGAGGGACATATAAAAAGTTCATCGTTAAATTTACCTACGACGGTATTAACAACGCCGTTGTTCGTCGTTTTATTCCATTAGAAATTATTATTACCGACGGAATTCTTCCGTTTATCGTTGGGTTTTTTCGTTGGTAAACCACAAATTTCTTGTAATGAAATAAATATGTCATAAAAGCAAATAATAATGTACCTTCTTATACATGGTTTGAATACTTTATTCATCAAACTATAGAATATGAAGGGAGAATTGTTGAGTCCAAAAGATATGAATAAAAATTCATAGTATTTTTAATAGTTTCTAAAAAATGTCTAAGATATTTTAAAGATACATTATGATAAGTTGATACCCTAATCTCAAGTTTAGCTTAAAGAACTAAACAAATACATGCAATTTATAGAATTTATTGCTGATAGTGTATTTGTTAATATCTCTATATTCAATGCACACGCTTCAAGAACTATTTTTTATTTTTCAGTAAAATTACTGGAGAAGATAAATGGTTGGTACTATATTGAATTACTCCTTGCCCCAATAACTGTTGCACTAATTCTTTAATTTTTATTTTCTTATAATACACCATATCGATATGGTCATATGTTTACACCTTTTTTCAACAAAATCATATGCCCTTGAATTCTTTACGAGGGAAAGTTGGTGGATTCAGTAAATATTGAGATATACTCAGCCAATAAGTTTTCCAATTATGTATGTTATAACTCTACTTTTTATATCCCTCTGATAGATAATTTTTATAGTTAGTGGCTTAGGGAATATTGCAATTGAAGTATGCTTAGTTTATTGTTGATTTTCAATTTGGCTAATAATCTCTCAAACTTCTTGGTGCTCTTTGTTGGACCCCGAATCTTTTGGTAAGTTAGGACTATTAACTGAGGAACTATTGGCAATTAGTTATGTGAAAATAAGGGAAGAAATTATGAGATTGAAATGAAATGGAAAGAGATTGATTGAATCAAAGTGAGGGGATAAATTATAA
>JAOTAX010000003.1:24512854-24524708 GCA_025629825.1 Erythroxylum guanchezii | reverse complement strand
AGGAAAGGCAATCTTGGGCTTGGATTTTTGCAAGTAAATAGGTGGGTAATATGTTTATGGTTGTTGTGTAAAATGAGCAATTTTGTCTTATGCATGAATGTGTGCTAAATTGCTTAAATTGAATGAATGTGATTATTGAAAATTGTATTGATGACTCATTATCTTGTCATGCCATGAAAGACGAATGGCTTTTTGTATAATGAATTATGACCATGTTATACCTTGAAAAAGGTTATGTCATTTTGAATTGAATTATGAGCATGATTATGCTATGCCTTGTACCATGGCATTTTGATTAAATGGAAAAAAGAAAAAGCATGAGAATACTAAATTTATGATTGAATAAAGTAAGCATAAATTGGTTTGTGGTTGGGCAAGAGAGTAACGTTTCGTTAGTCACATGCACGTTAACGTATAACCTTTTCCCGGCTGCCCGCTTAAGGCCACGAGATCCTGAGAAATCGGACTCGTTTTGTTCACGGTTTAAACTTCGGTTTATCCGTTTCATTCCATGGAACTCTCGAGCCATTTATGTGAGCATTTGCATTTTGATTTGTCAAGTTATGATGCAAGATTAAGTGTTATGTTTTGATGATCAATTACACTTTACATGTTCTATGTGATAATATGTGGAGTTATGAGTTGTGAATTTGAATTGTGAATGATTGAATTTCTTGTCCAATGAGATTTAAATGTATATGAATATATGAAGTATGTGTATGTTTGATTGTGTAGCTTGTTGCCAATGACTATAAACGTATAAGACACTGAGCTTCGCAGCTTACCCAATTCCCTTCCACTCCGCAGGTGTAGAAAAAAAAGGTAGATCAGCATTAATCCTTGTGAAGCTTGGCAAATAATGAGAATAGAGACTTTCGTAATGAAGTTAGTTTAGGAACTTTTGTAATTTAGAATCATTTTAAGCATAAGCATTCAAATTGTATCGTGTGTATTTTATATTTCATATTTTTTTATATTTTGAAATGAGCTTGTATAAAGTCTTTTAGAATTCATTTATGAAATATGACTAGATTTTGGCTTGTGACTCTCTAAATTTTAATTGTTCGATGTTCAACTTTTGTGGGCACGCCACCATTATAGGATGACGGGTTCCGTTTTGTCTCTGAATGTTTGGTCTCTAGAAATGACGTCCAACATCACAACTTTAGTAAAACCATGGAGGCCATAGCCAATCAACCAATAGAGTACACAGAACTAGTTACAACAGAGTCATTAGAAACCGTAGAAAAACATATAAAATTATAATTAGAAGAAATTACACAGTTAGTACAAAAATTGACATTAAATACAGCGGTAGAAAATGTTAAACAAATTATAGATAAAGATGAAATCATATATGATTATAAATCAGATGATGAAGAATTTTTTGTCGAAAAAGAAAAACCTAAAAGTAGTAGAAGTAGAGAACAACAATTAGGAAAACAACATATAAAACGAGAACATATAAGTGGAGATAAACGTAAAAAGGATAAACAAGATCAAGATTCATATACTTGGAATTGGAAATCAGATGACTTCTTAAATCAACATGGATTTTATTCAAAGGGATCCAAAATAAGAAAATACCCAACTAAATATATACCAAAATTAATATCTTTACGACCCGATGGAGTGCACACACACACACATATAATTTCATTAAATTTAGCCTACTAAACGTATAAATAAGAACTAAGGACTACAATTGAAGGCATTAGCTATATATATATATATGTATACATGTATATATATACATACATGTATATATACATATACATACATGTATGTATATATACATACATGTATGTATATGTATACATGTATATATATATGTATACACATATATATATACATGTATATATATATATATATATGTATATGTATATGTATATACATGTATATATATATATGTATGTATGTATGTATGTATGTACATATTTCTAATTCATGCTTTTAAGTATTTTGATTCTAAATTTAGGTTTAAAATTATTACAATGTTTTTGGATTAATAAGAAATAAATTATTAAATAAAAGTAGCTGATCCAACTTTGTATAAATAATTTATATATGGTAAATCAAAGGAGACTTATGCTTAACAAAAGTTGTAAGAATACAAAGTTGGATAACTGAGACTATCTTTTATGTTATGTTGGTTAACTCAATATGATGAGAATCTTGTATGTATGTATACTTTTAATATGAGTCATATAATATTTTTTAAACTAGTTAGGTTAAAGTAAAACCAAATCAATCTTTGGTGAAAGAATGGTGATAATATTGAATTGTTATATCTTATATATGTGATGTGTGTTAGATGTAACAAAAACTTATAAAAGGATTATTATTGTATTTCATTAAATGTGCTAATAAATTTATATGATATAGTCGTATTTATTAAATAATATAGTGATTTAAAATTTTGAAAGGTTCCAATTATTTAAATATAACTAAAAATTAAACATTAAGAATGTTGAAACACTTCAATAAGATTTGAGATTTAATTTTTTAGTTTTCTATAAAGAATGAGATTCTCTAATAAAGACCTCCATAACTAAATTCCATAATAATATGTATTTACATAAGGAGATAAATGTTATATCGAATATTGCATAATACAATATTTATTTCTTCTATAGCTATACCTAGTACAACAAGTTACCTTCAACAGTTTAAATTGAATAAATTAGCAACATTCCATATTAGATATGGAATGTATGGCTTTAATATAGACAAAATGATTTTTATATGTGATGCTTGATTGAAACATATATTATCTAATAAGTTAAAATATGTAGTAGGATTAAGATGAAATTTGAAAATTTAAATCTCACGATAATTTATCCAGTTGAAACTAGTGCCTTATTAATACTTTTGATGTATGGTTAAAAGGTTATGAGATATTGAAAGTTTATTTTTATGATGACTTCAAAAGGTTTGTTTTGGAAATGAATATGGATTTATGATGTCTGTAATAAGGTTAGTGAGATTATAGTTATATTCTTCAGTAGGAGTATGTGTAAAAACATATTGCTAATAAGAAACAACAATTTATATTCCCAAATGTTAAATATATGATAGTCCAAGAACAACTCTTATTAGATATGGAAAAGGTAATAACTTAATTCTGGAAATTCGATTTATAGTGATACTTGTGAAGCATTTAAGATATCCATTATTCTTATTAAGAGTTGATATTTGAGTTCAAGATTATAAGGATATTAACTTTAGAAATAAATCCTAATTAATGTATTTTTTCTTATAACAATACTATTTTGAGATTGAAAATGTTCCAATGTAGAATTGATTGCTAATTAAGCCATAATAAAATTTTTGATTTAGTGGAAATTATTATTTGGATCAATAATTTCTTTAAAAAACTTGGTATAGTTCTTTGCATTGTTTAAAGAATAGTGTACTATAAAATATTAAATCCATTCTATATACAAAATGAGCTAAGATCCAACTATACATTTAGATATTTCTTTTGATTATGATGAAAATTGTGACAGAAGTTGTAAGAGTTAAGTAAGTGCTCACTATAAAGAATATTGGAGAATTCTATCACTAAACCATTATCCCAATGGCAACATGATTGCCCTATAATAATATGGTATAAGATACTTAAATGATTAGCTTAGTATAAGTGAGATATTATTATTTATACTATACATATAATTGGTTGGTTCTAGTTTAGTGACATAATTATTTAAAAACATTATTTATCTTATACATATTTAAATTTATGTGATAAAATCCTTAGGATAAATTAAAATTGCAAATAAAATTATAATGAGATCATAATTATGAGATTCATATTATATTTATGTATTATCCGTAAATTATTCCTAGTCATTTTTTTAATTAAGATTGAACATTAATAAAACATAAAAAGACTAGCTCCTGTTATATTTTTTTTCCTTATGAAGGAAGTAATTGATCTCATACATTAAAATATAGATATACTAAAACAAATGTATGGTGTTTGCTAACAACAATTTTACTAAACTGAACGTATATGAGAATTCTATTTGGTTTACTTGTATGTTTAATGAAATTCTCATTATGATGATTGTATAAGAGATCCTTTGAGTTGAGATCACCTCAGTATCTCATATAGGGATTGACATATTTTGATAATACTTATGACCTATTATAGTCAAAGGTAGCTCAGTTAGAAGTCATTAGATATAGCATGAACTATATAAAGGTAGTTAAGTGATCAATATAGGATTTATCATTCTAATGTGATTAAAGAGAATGTTCAATTTTTGTAGATTAGTATTGATTCGAAATTTCTTGGCTAAGGTGGAATGACACTTTATACAATAGTTTGCAAATATTAGTAATAAATTAATTAATAATAGTTGAGAACTAACATGATTGGATTCAAATAGAATAGACATTAATTTTATGCTTTATTTCTAATCAAAACATTATTTAATGAAATGACTGAATTACATAGAAAGATCATGTACAGAAAGCTTAGTTAAAATTATTCAGTCATTCCTAAGTATTTGGGTGGTCATGATGCATCACTATACACAAATCTTGATTTATAGATATAAATTGTTTAACTAAAGAATTAGAGATGAATTAAAGGAAACTAATTTATCCTAAATATGTTAAGGGTTATAATTTATATTCATTATCAACATATTTAGGAACCTAATAGGTCATAGATAAAGAAAGAGAAAATGTGTTTTTAATCAAGTTGGACTTAACTGTAAGGTTTGATAAACTTTATAATTAAATATGAAATATTTAATAAATAAAAATCAATATGAGATATTATATATTTTTTGGACTCAATGGATATTTAATTAAAATTAATTGTAATTCTAATTATAGTTTAATTAAAATCGTAATTTTATTTCAATTAAATTATTATAAGGTCTATATCATATCATAAATAGCCTTAGGTTCCAAGGGATATAATAGTTATAGAGTTCTTAATACGTTTTATAGATACCATTAAAGGTTGGATACTATATGGCGATGGTGATTAAGATGAGCTAATTTCATAAACGGCTCAAAAAATGATAAAAAAGGATCAAGCTTCATTATACGGTACAAATTATGATTCATGCTTTATTGTATTTTATGTATTAATTATATTAAAGAATTTTAAATGATTGTAGCTTTTGAAAAATCATATGTAAAGGTTTTATATTTATTCCACAATGTACTAGACCGAATCTCATCCTGATTTCTCAAAAATAATATGTTCGAGTCATTATAATACTAATCAAATATATAACGTCATTTTAAGTGATAAGAGTTAAAAAAATTTATGTCAACAAAGAAACATTAATGGAGGTAAAAATATTTTTAATTATATTCTCTAAATGTCAATTAAACAAATGCATAATAATACATTAAAAAAAGTACTTGATTAAGTCTTTAAAGCTTAACCTGTTTGATTTCACTTTTTTAGAGTCAATTATTGTAACATTGCAATAAGAAGTTTAAGATAAAGACTCAAAATTAGACTCAAATAGTTTTATTAACTTATACCAACTCTCATAATAGAGCATAACATTACCCATAATTTTGGTAAACCTAATAATTAGAGTTTTTATTGTATAATTATTGGAGATTTAAAGTTACAATTGTGAGAATTTTTCATATGCTAGTGTAATACCCATTAATGGTGGTCTAATGTTATGAATTTAATGGATATTACTGTCCTATTTTTGTGGTAATAGTTCAGTTTTTATGCCAACTGAACTAAAGCTTCTATTCTATTTTATTATACATTGAAATTATATTTGTATAAACGTTCAACATGGAGCAAATTATCACATGATTATTATGTCTATATTTTTCATTGTGAAAAGAATTTTCGATAAAATATTTTTGTGATTAATTATTAGGGCTTAGCCACAACAACCCTAATTATAAAAAATTATATAGTTATGTAATTAATCACATAAAGTGTTGAGACTTTTAATTGTAGTTAATTATTTTAGCATAATAAATTTTTATCGCACAAGAATTTTTTATTATATTTGAATAATTAATTAGGATGAAATATCAAATTATTTTTCCTAATTTTCCCACAGGTATTAGGAATTAGAATATAATTTGATAGTTTTATCATAAAGTTTAGCATAAATCAATTTGAATTAAAAATTTAGTTCACAATCAATTTTTATGTCATTTGGTTTATGTCTTTTAAGATATGTTTGACATTGGAAACACACACATATAGTTTGTTAGCCTCAATTTATTGATAAGTAGCACATATGTTTAAATTATGGAACTATTCAAACTGTTAGTTTCTCATATACAAGTTGTGAACTTCCTGAATTTAGGGGTAAAAACTATAAGATTTAGAAGAAAAGAATTCTTCTTCATCTAGGGTGGATAGATATTGATTATGTTATCCAAAAGGACGAACCACCTAAGGTAACTGAGGCCAGCACTACAGCTAAAATTGCTCTTTATGAACGTTGGGAGCAATCTAATCACCTAATTATGATGTTCATAAAAACTAAAGTTTTTGTTGGCATTCGTGGTTCTATAAAACAACATGACAATGTCCGGGCCCTACTAAAGGCTATTGATAAGCAATTTGAAACTTCAGAAAAAGCACTTGCAAGCAACTTGATTACTACAAGGCTCACTGATGCTTGAGGTGTGCGTGAGCACATCATGAAGATGAGGGAACTTGAGGATGAGATGTTTGATTCTTTCCTTGTGTATTACATTTTGAACACCCTTCCACCACCATATAGACCCTTCTCTTATAATATACATAAGGATAAGTGGTCAATAAATGAATCAATGACCATGTGTGTTCAAAAGGAAGGGAGATTGTTGATGGAACAGGGAGAGACTTCCAGAGTGCACATCTGGTTGTTCAAGGAAAGAAAAAAATCAAGCCAACTAAAGGGGAAAAGGTCAAATACCTACCTAAGTTGACATTAAGAAGGAATGCAAGTGCTTCTTTTGTAAAAAACAAAAAAAAAGAAGGGGACACATGAAGAAGGATTGTATTAAACATAAGGAATGACTTGAAAAGAAAGGCAATCTAATCTCACTATTTAGTTTTGAATCTAATATGACTGAACTTTTCAAGACACGTAGTAGATTGATTTTGGTTGTACAATCCATATTACAAATGAGTTGCAGGATTTGCAAAACCCGAGGAAACTAGTGGGAAGTGAGTAGTATATCTTATCCAAAAATCATGTATGTTTATGTATGGAGGTCGTCAGGGATTGCAATTTAATTCTCTGTACTGGTTTTATTTTACAATTAGAAAAGATATTTTATATTCCCAATTTCTTTAAAAAAATTGATTTCAATTTTAAGGCTTATACCATTTACTTATTCCTTTCATTTTTCAGAACAATCTTTTAAGTTAAATAATAAATATGAATTTGTTGGGAATAGTAAATTATTTAATGGTCTTTTCCATTTTAATTTACAATAAAATATCTGTTACAATGCAACACATGTTCATGCTAGAAAAATTGAATGAAATTTCCTCTATATTGTGGCACTAAAGATTAGGACATATCTCCATAGAGAGGATTAAATGATTGGTAAATGACAAAATACGTAGTACTTTGGATTTTACTGATTTTGAAACTTATATGGATTACATAAAGGGAATGCAATTCAACAAATCAAAGAAAGCCGCTAAGAGAAGTTCAAAGATATTAGGGATACATATGGATAGTTGTAGTCCAAATATGGACTTGTATGGTGAGAAATACTTCATCTCATTTATAGATGATTACTCACGATATATATATCTCTACTTGCTTCATAACAAGAATGAAGCATTAGATCCTTTCAAAGAATTCAAAAATGAAGTAGAGAAACAATGCAATAAGAAAATTAAGATCGTGAGATCTAATAGATGTAAAATATTTTGGTAGATATACTGAAGATGGACAAGCGTCTGATCCATTTGTGAAGTATCTTTAAGAAAATGGGATAGTATCCCAATACACTATGTTTGTATCTTTGGATCATCATGGTATGGCAAAAAGAAAAAACTGAACAATATTTGACATGGTACGAAGCATGTTAAGTAGCTCTAAACTTCCTAAGTCCTTATAGACTGAAACTCTTAAGATGGCAGTCTATATAATAAATTGGGTACCAACAAAGGCTATTCCAAAGACACCTTTTGAATTATTTAAAGGTTGGACACTGAGTTTGCGACATATATGCATTTATAGATGTCCATCTAAAATAAGAATTTATAATCCACAAGATAAGAAATTGGACCTAAGGACCATAAGTAAGTATTTCATTGGATATGTCGAAAGGTCTAAAGGATAAAGGCTTTATTTTTCATCACATCACACTAGAACTTTAGAATCAAGAAATACAAAATTTCTTGGGAATGACTAAATTAATGGGAGGATGTAGATGCAACCAATTAAACAACAAACTCTATAGGAGGATGTAGATGCAACGTTAAAGAGATTTACTAGAATAAGAAAATCAGCTATTACTAGTGATTATATTGTATATCTACAAGAATCTAATAACAATATAAGAGTCAAGAATGATCCTGAAACCTTTTTACAAGCCATGAGTTACAAAGAATCAAATTTTTGGTACAATTCTATGAAGGAAGAAATGAATTCCACGAATAGTAATGATGTTTAAGATCTTGTTGAGATGCCTAAAGGAGCAAAACCGATAGGCTACAAATGGCTATTTAAGACAAAGAAAGACTCATTAGGCAATATTGAGAGATACAAGGCAAGACTCGTTGCTAAAAGATTCGCTCAAAAAGAAGGAATCGATTACACAAATACATTTTCTCCTGTGTCTAGAAAAGATTCACTTCGCATAATTTTGTCATTAGATGCTTACTTTGACATGGAATTGCTTGAAATGGATGTGAAAATGGCTTTCTTAAATGGTGACCTAGAGGAAGAGATTTGCATGAAACAACCAAAAGGATTTTCCTTTAATAATGGTAAGCATTTGGTTCGCAAGCTTAAAAGATCCATATATGGATTGAAACAAGCATCCCGCCAGCGGTATTTGAAATTCTATGATATTATCTCATCATTTGGTTTTGAAGAAAATATCATGGATCAATGTATATACTAGAAGGTTAGTGGGAGTAAAATTTGTTTCTTGTATTATATGTGGATGACATAGTATTTGTAACCAATGATAGGGGTTTGTTACAAGACATGAAATAATTTCTCTTTAAGAATTTTGAAATGAAATATATGAGTGATGCATCTTATGTCATTGGCATTATGATCCATCGAGACAGATTTCGTGGTATTTTGGGATTGTCTCAAGAAACATATATTAATAAAGTTTTAGTGAGATTTTGGATAAATGATTGTTCACTAAGTGTAGCTTATATTATTAAAGGTGATAGGTTTAATTTGGACCAATGCCCGAAAAATGATTTTGAAACGGAGTAAATGAAAAACATTCCATATGCTTCTACAGTCAAAATAATGTATGCTCAAGTTTGGATAAGACCTGACATTACATTTGCTGTGGGAATGTTAGGCAGATATTAGAGTGACCTAAGATTAGATCACTGGAGAGCTACAAAGAAAGTATTGAGGTACCTTCAAATGAACAAAAATTACATGCTGATTTATAGATGAGCCAACAATTTGGAGGAAATAGGGTACTCAGATTTAGATTTTACTAGGTGTATTGATTCAAGAAAATCAACATCAAGTTATATCTTCATGTTTATCCATAAAGCCATATCTTGGAGGAGTGCTAAACAGCCTTTGACTGCTACTTCCACCATGGAGGCTAAGTTTGTTTCTTATTTTGAGGCTAAATCATATGACGTATGGCTAAAGTTTCATATATAGGCTTAGACTCGTGGATTCCATTTCTAGGGCATTGAGAATATATTATGACAATTCAACTGTTATTTTTCTAGCTCAAAACAATAAGAGTGGTAGTCGGAATAAACACTTCGACATTAAGTTTTTATCTATAAGGGAATATGTTAAGGACAAGAAAAAGGTCATTGAATACATTAGAACTGAATTGATAGTTGATCCTTTAATAAAAGGCATGCCACCAATGAAGTTCAAGGATCATGCTATTATAATGGGATTGGGTTCCATTATACGGTTTTCATTGTATGGAAAATGTTGCTTTCTTGAAACTCTTATAATATTTTCTCATATTATGATGCACATTATTGAATTTTGAGAAAATTGATTATTTTGAACCTAAAATAAACATAGGGTTTATTTATCAAGTAATATTACCACATTCAATTGATACAAAATATAGTATATTGTAATACATGGAAAATAATACTCAACTACTAGGGGACCTATCACCATTATTCATATATTATATTTAGATCGGATTAAGATTTGATATCAAGTTAAACGTATGGACCAAGTGGGAGAACGTGAGAATTTTTCATATCCTAGCTCAATATCCAATAATGGTTGTCCAATGTTATGAATTTAGTGCATATTAATGTCCTGTTTTTATGGTAACAGTCAATATGTTTGATGGTAGCACATGGATATAGTTTCTCTAACAAATATTTAGGTTCCCTAAGTTTCTTTTCTCTTTTGCAAATATACACCATCAAATTAGGAATTGAGAGCTTAGAAGAATTCTAAAAACACAAACTCTTCAAGCAAAAACATCAATAGTTGGAGGTATTTCTTTTTTTTTACGTTTAGTTTATATATTATTCTAACGTATATTACTGTTGAATATATATGTTAGAGTTGGCTTATAATAATTTCTCACTAATTTAACACATTCACATTCACATTTATAGACTACATTAAAGTATTCATTAATTCATTCAATTGTATCTATTGCACATTTTCTTGCTAGCAATAACATGTAACAATTTTATCCTAAAGTTGCATGGTACCAAATCCATCTCTGTGGAGAGTCGAGGCCTTATCTCTTTTTTCACCTCTAGCCATATTTACCCTTCACTTCATCTTTCTTCTTTCAATAAACAGTAACTGTCAAACCTATTCATCACTTATAACCACAACATTTCCTAAACCAACTATTGTGGCAATGACACATGCTGTTATTGAAAGATCGCAATACGCAACGGAAATAAAAATTGCAATCATATACTATCTATTGCGTTTAACAACACATTAATAATAAGAATAGGTAAACGACAAATACCTGGAATTTGTGAGAATTAATCAATACTGAACTTCGAAACTACAAAGTCTCTATATGCTCCACACCGAGCAATATGTTCTGCTTTCAACACTTGATATGGCTACGAATAAATTTGAAGAACTCTTTCTTCAATAACAGAACAAAACAATTTTGTTCTGTCACTCTTGTTTACTTCTTCGTACAAAGAACAAAAACAAAGAATATTTCTATATCTTTGTTTTTCCTTCTAACGTACAAAACAAAGAATATCTCTATATTCAAACTCTTCTTTTTGTTTACTCTCACCGCACAAAAACGAAAGCCTCACTTTTCTCTTCACTGTTATTCACACAGTGCATTTTACGAAAGACAAAACTAGAAAAAAAATGATAAGAGTTTGTCTTCCCTTTTTGTTTGTAGTAACGTCCATCCAAGAAAAAAAAACGAAAACCAAAAGACCTTCAAGTTTTACTTACGGTTTTCTATATGCATAAAATACTCAACGTTCATATGCATAAAGGAAACGTCATTCACTCATTTGTAACCATTACAATGTTTATTGTTTTGGTTAATGATAAAACCAAAACAATAACCAACATGACGCTTTTTTAATTAAATAATAATTATTATTTATAAAATGAAATAAAATAAAACTATTTTATTTTATTTTATTCACTTATTTTATACAAGAGAAATTCCAATATTAATTATATTTTCTGTGCTAGCAAAAAATATAATA
>JAOTAX010000003.1:24438201-24456260 GCA_025629825.1 Erythroxylum guanchezii | reverse complement strand
GAATATACTTGGTTTGAGTTTAGATTGAATTATGAATATGTATTTTTGATTTGAGATGTATATGAATGAGATTGATTCTGAGGATGGATTTCTGGATTGAGATTTATGAAGTGTATTAGGTATAGGATTGTGTTGTGTATGCTGGGTTTCCGGACAGGAGGTCCGATGATGGTTGTTAAGGTTGGATGTGATTTTAGAAGTGCGTTTTAAAACATTGCAGATTTTTGGGTTTTGCAAAATGCAGCCGTTATGCTGCCCGATTTTCGATAAAATTGGTATAAAGAATATAATAATAAGAGTTTGATTAAATTGCCGAAGTATGAGATGTGATAGAATTTGTAGGAATAAGTTTTGATTGAGGATAAATTTCCAAAAGGAAAATTGTATGGATTTGTTTTGATTTTGAATAAGAGTGATTAAAGATGAAGAATAAGGAAAAGAAAAAAAATTTATACCAGTTTTAGGATTGTTTTAGTCTAAGGTTTCCAACGCAATAGTTTCTTTGTTCACGCTTCGGATGTCGGATCCACTTTGATTTGTCAGAAATTTGTATCGGTTCGAATTCGTTTTCATTTGTTTCCGAATTCGATTTGCTTCTGTTCATCGTTTCGTATTTTACAATTTTTGTCCTTTCGCTTTCGTTTTGATCCGAGCTAGCGCTTTCGCTTTTGTTTCCGTTGTTCGAGCCCTTCGATCGGCTTTTGAATTCGATTTGCATTTCTGATTTTGCTTCCGCATTTGTTATCCGATTCTCCGTTCTTTGTCGTTTTCCGTTTTGTTTCCGGTTAGGGTCCGATTTCAAGATCGGGTTCCAACAGTCCGGTCCGATCCAAAAAAGTTTGAACCAGTCAGTGGTCCAGTTCGGTTTCACCTAATAATCTCTCTACATAAAAACCGGTTGGTTCAACCTTTTTTGGTCGGACCGAATGGTCCTATCTAGTCTGCTTTTTTAAACCTTGCAAAATTCCCTTCCTTTCTTTCATCAAAACTTTCATATTTATAGAATTGTTGCGAAGAACTTATTCACTTAATTAATAAGCCAAATTCATCAAAATTATTGGTTTATAATATTTATTTTTTTGAATGTTTTATCTTCCTAAATAAGGGAGGAAGAAGAGAACTGTACTATGATAACGCTGAAAACCAAATGACGCTATCACTTATTACAATATAAGTGCCTATAAGCATAATATAATTTTCTTACATTAATATCATAATTTTGCTAGAAACATTATATAAATCGTATTGCCACCTACGAAATGCTCCAGTCACATACTTCTTTTCAACACCCCCTATTTTATTTGAAATGAAAATCATTATCTCTCTTACTTCCGG
This sequence comes from Erythroxylum guanchezii, assembly GCA_025629825.1. Lineage (NCBI taxonomy): Eukaryota > Viridiplantae > Streptophyta > Magnoliopsida > Malpighiales > Erythroxylaceae > Erythroxylum > Erythroxylum guanchezii. Next base: position 24,454,925 of record JAOTAX010000003.1, on the reverse strand, counting down.
TTATACGCAACACTTCCACTAATACTCATTTTAAAGTACATTGATGAAACTTACAAACATAAACATATTAAACTCTGAATTATTATTTGAATTGTAGTTTCATAAAATATTCGTTGCTCATAAATAAATATGAAAGAAACATACATACCTAGTTAGTTATACATGTATTAATGTCAAACTCTAAATCTTGGTCCATATTTCTTCTATAGGCAAAAGGTGCAAATTTAACTAATATTTCATAAAATTACAAGTTAATTTCTAATATTTTAAGGCATTTAAATGAATTCTAACATTTGCAAACTGTTCAAATTTGACCACAAAAATTTAAATAGAGTAAAGCCTTATCAAGACGATTTATGAAGAAAACGTATTTGTCACAATGAATGAATTAAGAACATTTACTGATGGTCAGATCATATCTTATTTTGATCATATTTAAGTTAAAATTATAGTATATTACAAGTTTATAATTGAGAATAATTTCATACATTACTAATTTGTAATTTATTTTAATGCAGTAGAAGAGGTTGATGCAAATACTTAAGATGAAAACGTAATTTACGAATCTTTAAATAGCGTTGAAGAATTTAGAGTTTTTGATGATGATGAGACACAACCTCCTTCAAAAATACAATTTTGATTTTGATTTTGATTTTAATATTTATATTAGACTCATATTTATTTATTATTAATTAATTATATAATAATAGACATTGGTGTATTTTTATTTCAATAAAATATTTTATTTTTACTTATTCTTACAAGTTTGACTTCTTATTTATCATATACCAGTTTTATAGTGGTTCACTACCGATTGAACCTCTAAACTGTAAACCTTTTCTTCGATCGGTTTGATGTCCGATTTGATTTTTAAAACATTGGATAGAAGTTAAACGATATTCTTATAAAATGTTATCGGAGAGAATAGACGTGACATTATAAGCAAGAAATTAATGTACCCTTTTTTGTTTTATTAATGATTTATATTAAAATAAAATGTTGGCATACTTCTAGTTTGAATAATAATATTTTAAATTTAAAATTAAGAATTTTGTCAATAATTTTATTAAATATTTTTATGGGCTCCAATTGCCACATACACATTGCTGGTAAGAGGGCCCAAAAAATTTAAATTAAAAAGAAGAGAAAAAGTTGGAAATAATAATCTCGATAACCAGGCACGTGTGAGCTCACGTGAGCATCACATTAGTAATAGTCTCGATAACCAGGCTGCTTTCTCCCCTTATCCAAGAATGGGAATGTCCCTGCTCTTTCCCTCCTGTTCTCGTCTGCTCTGCAACCCAAACTCTTCCTACTCCTCTTCCTTCTCCTCCTCCTGCAGCGCCGTAGCCAGCGCCGCCACTCTTTCGACAAAAAAAAAGTCCAGAAGAAGAAAACAGCTTTTTCAACGGAAGAAGGCCGATGATGACTCCATCTCCGCTCTTGAGAAAAGCCTCCGCTTCAGCTTCATGGAGGAACTCATGGAGCGAACCAGAAATCGAGATTCCGAAGGTGTGTCCGACGTTATGTATGATATGATCGCCGCCGGACTGACCCCGGGTCCTCGCTCCTTCCACGGCCTTGTGGTCGCTCACGCTCTCACCGGTGATCATGAAGGGGCGGTAAGACTCCACCTATTTTGTTTTAGCATTTTAAGAAAACGTTCAACGCTCTTAAAGCAATGTATGTATTGCTGTATGTGCGCATACAGGTGCAGTCGTTGAGAAGAGAGTTGAGTGCAGGTCTTATGCCTCTCCACGAGACGTTCATTGTGCTAATTCGCTTGTTTGGATCCAAAGGCCATGCCATTAGAGGCTTCGAGATTCTCGCTGCAATGGAGAAGTTGAATTACGATATCCGCCAAGCTTGGATTGTCCTTGTTGGTAACCAAAAAACAATGAGCTGGACTTTTTCCTAAATTTCTGATTGGTGAAAATAATAAAAAATTGGTTGATATAGTCTGTGTATTGTTGTACAACTTGCCTCAGAGGTGCTTGTTAAGCAAAATTACTTGGAGGATGCAAATAATGTGTTCTTGAAGGGTGCTAAAGGCGGGCTGAGGGCTACTGACGAACTTTATGATCTTTTAATTGAGGCGGACTGCAAAGTCGGAGATCATTCCAATGCACTTGAAATTGCGTATGAAATGGAAGCAGCCGGCCGTATGGCTACAACCTTTCATTTCAACTGTCTTCTTAGCGTGCAGGTGAGCCATGGAACTTCTTTACATGGCATTGTAACTCATCTTTGCTGTTACTTGAACCTGCTAATTTATGGCTGGTTTGTATCCCTATATGAAAATCTAACATGTGACTTCAACTGCTGCATATAGATGCTATTACGAGTACTGCATCTTGCCCGCATTGTTTGTAGCTGCTTCTTTGATAGATTTGCGTAGTTTTGCTCTTGTCATTCCTACACCAAACTCACTTTATATTTCTTTATTTAGGCTACTTGCGGAATACCTGAAATAGCTTTTGCTACATTTGAGAACATGGAATATGGAGGAGAAGGTTCAACACTTATAAACTCTGGTTCTTCGTGGGATTAGGTTATTCCTTTTTAGCTCATTGCATAGCTTATCTGAAGAAGCTATTTCCTTTGTGGGATAGCTTCTATGAAGCAGCCTAAGTAGATCTACAGTTGAGGCTTGCCTTGTGGATGTTGATGAACCTATTGTAGTATCTATTCTAAAAATGAGTCATATGATCTAAAAGATGGCTGGCCCAAAGATAATGAAGTTTGCCAATGCCATGGGGAATGACATGAGCCTCATCAATTAGTTGTTTGCTTGTACTTATATTTTCCTGAAATCATTTTATGGTGGTTACTTAATCATTATGCTAATTTATGAGAAGTTCATCATCCTGTTCTGTGAAACAGTAGTCTAAATGTCTAATAGGTTGCTGTAACAGTGTCCGACTCAGCCAAACATTATGAGCTGCTTACTGCTTATCAATTACACATTTAGTAATTTGCTTCAGTGGTTTTATGATTGTTGAATCTGAACCACTTTTTGTTGTATTCATTATTTGGAAATTTCTTTGATTCTGAAAACTGTTTTTGCATGACAGACTATATGAAACCCAATACTGAGACATACAATTGGGTCATCCAAGCTTATACAAGAGCTGAATCCTACGACAGGTAGATTTTCTCATGCATGAATAAATGGCCATGTCTATACCTATATTATTCTGTCATCTTATGAACAAAGATGGCATTCCATGTTCTGTAAGCCAATTCCATTTTTTTCTGAGTTTTATTCTTGATATTGATTTGCATTTTCATCTTGAGGTATAATTCCTATTGACCTATTAACCAAATTCAATGCTTTAGATTGTTGTTCACTTGTTTTTTCTTCTTGGCATTATAGTTTAGCTTATCCTAACATTCGTAGAAGCGACTGTTGTTTGGAGGTTTGGTTAATCTTAACTGTTCTGTAGTCTCAATTGGGATTTATTTAGATTCATAATCTTGTGATGTTGACATGAAATGTAGGGTGCAAGATGTTGCTGAGTTGCTTGGGATGATGGTTGAAGATCACAAACGATTGCAGCCAGATGTTAGAACTTATGCGTAAGTTGGAATTCCTTGAACATAGTAGAAAATCTCAAACAAATTTTATTTATGACGGTTGTCAAGTTTGATGCTAAACTTATCAGTTGATTATTTGGTACATTTAATGTCCTATTATAAGACAATTTCTCAATCAAGGAAAATTGTTCATTTGATGTATTGACATTTTTGCTAAGATAATGTTGTGGGAAAATCATTCAATTCAAAATCTTAAGTTATTGGTAGGCCTTAGAGATTGGGTTATATATTAACGTTAAAATATGCAATACTTATTGTCTCATTGTTGGTATCTTGTGATGTGCATTATTTGTTTGAAATACTTGGAAGTTGGATAAATGACATTTCATCACTTCTTGAGTTCTTTCAAGTGTATTACTTTGTAGGTTAGGAAAGGAAAAACTTGTGATTAAGCATTACAATTTTTTTTACCATGTTGCTACTGTGTATTTGTGATGACTTGAATTGCATGTAGTTTATTACATATTGTAAAGATTGTGTAATTGTTAGAATATCTTAAGGCTTGATTATGAAGATCTTATTACCCAACTAATTGTTGATTAGCTAGTATATATTTGTAGCTATACTCTTGTGTTTGTGATGACTTGAATTGCATGTAGTTTATTACATATTATAAAGATTGTGTAATTGTTAGAATATCTTAAGGCTTGATTATGAAGATCTTATTACCCAACTAGTTGTTGATTAGCTAGTATATATTTGTAGCTATACTCTTATGAATACAAAAATATTTCGCTCTATAATTTACATTGTATTAGAGCCAATCTTGGCTATTTGATTCTTTTTAACTTCCATTTTACCCATTGATAGAGGTGGGGTCTACTTTTTCTTCTTTTGCTTTAGTTTTGTCTAGTGAGTGTAAGTTTAAAATTTTTTGGGGTTCATCCGTTCCAAATGACCATTCACTCTCCTCGTCGGCAGAACTAGGAGCATCGGCAACCAACCAGCCTCTTCTCGAAGACTAATTATCGAAAGCCCTCTGTGTAAAACCTTATGCGTTGCTTGAAAATTCTATCTCCTCACCCACTTGTTGGCACCAGGTTGTGCATGCCACGGAGCTACGCCTACAATCAACTTCTTCGACATTGCCTCTCCCGCTACAAATGTTTGTCTACTTTCCTCAACACCTTGACAGGCATGCCTTGTCTCTATATGAATGATGAACAAAAAAATTTGGCTGTGACTGATGTCATTCATGTGATATGTAAGATCACATAATATAAGTTGACTAATCTCATCAATTATATGGATTGGTGTAAGACAATTCGAATTTCCCTACGGAGCATTTCTAAAGACCACCTTATTGATGATCCACCATCAAACCATAATCGCAAGGAATATCTACAAGATGATGCTCAATTATTCATACAAGAATTTTATTGACAACAAGAACGCCAATTTGATTAACAATTGTATGTCAAAGGATTTGATGGAATTCTTAGAATTTTTGTATTCTGAAAAAGGAAATATTTCCTATATTTTCGAAGGGTGTAAGGGTTTTTATCATGTTGAACAATAAGATCAGTCTCTTCAAGCATATTTTATGAATTTCAAAAAGACCTATGAAGAATTTAATTTCTTGCTATCTTTTAGTCCTTATGCCAAAGTTCAGCAAGCTCAGTGGGAGTAAATGTCAGTAATGATCTTTTTGGATGATCTTAACCATTAGTTTGAGATTGCTAAGTCTCAAATTCTCTCAAGAGCTGAAATTTCCTACTTGCATAAGGTCTTTACTCGTATACTGCACATAGATGTCAATGCATTTATTGCTCCCAATACTCAAGATTCTTGGTGCTTTTGTTAGTCGAAATAATGAATTTGGGACTACGAAGTCATCTTATATGAATAATAATAGATGAGAGACATACAATTGGGTAATAGGAATTAGGGTGCATGAATTATTTGTCAATACTGTCGTGAGTTGGTTCATAGTAGATGCATGTGTTGGAAGTTACAAAATAAAACTCATAAATCTCATTTTGCATATTGTAGCTACTACTACACCTGGCTCATCCACTAAGAAGACAATTATAGTTTTTGCAGATGAATTTGCTAAATTAACCCAGTACCAAGTAGGGGTGAGCATTCGGGTAATTCGGGCCGAAATTTCACTGTTCAGGCCCGGCACGAATTACCCAAATTTTTTTTCATCTTACTCGGGCCGAACCCGAACTTTTTCTTACCCGAGCTTACCCGACCTGAATTACCCGAAATTTTGTTCGGCTTTACCCGAATTACCTGAAGTTGTTTTTTTTGATAAATTTTTAAAAAAAAACCCGAAATTTTGTATTTTTATAACCTAATTCGGGTAATTGGGCCGGCCCGAAATTTTTTGGAGTTACCCAACCCCGACCTGAAAATAATTCGGGTAATACCCGAATTACCCAAAATTTGAAATTTTTTTACCCGAATTAATTCGGGCCGGCCCGAATAATGCTCACCCCTAGTACCAAGAAGTATTAAAAAGTTTATTTCACCTTATCATTGCTATTGCTAACATGTGTCTTTCCTCTTCCTCCCGAGATAGGTTATTGACTCCTTACATGATAGGTAATTCTAATCTTTCTCTAAATTCCAGAGACACTCATCTGCCTCTTATATTACTTTAGTTGATAGATCTACTTTCTTTATTATTGGTGCTAGTGCTGTTAATCCTAGTCCATTACTTCCTCGTCCTCTATCTTGAACCTACTTGGCTCCTTTACTACTATTATAGGTCAAGGAACAATTCCTTTAGTTACCGACCTTCTTCTGAAAATTGTGCTACATGTCCCAAATTGTCTACCAATCTCTTATCCATTAAAAGGATTACAAAAGAATTTAACTTTCTTGCAATTTCTTACGCCAATTTTGTATTTTAGGGTCGGGTTATGGAAAAGATGCTTGGGCTTGCCAAAGAGAGGGATTCTACAATAGCATTCTTCTAGAAGGGTAGTCTTCATTCCAAACCTCTATGATCCAGAATGTTATTCGTCAACAATCTTCAGGTGTTGACAGATCATTTCAAAACTGTGTAGCTGAAAGAAAAAATTTACATCTCAAAATCAACATAGCACTCTTATTCCAAATCCATGTTCTCAAACAATTTTGGGTTGATGCAGGCTCCACACCTTTTTTGATCAACCACATACTTTCATTTGTTCTTCGTGGTGAGATTACTTATAATATTATTTTTTCTACCTATTGTTCATTATTAGGCCATAAATATTTGGTATTGCTCGTTTTATTCGTGATGTGCATGCTCAAGTCACAATTAGATCCCAAATCTTTAAAATATATTCTCCTGGGCTACTCTTGTCTACATAAGGGTTATCAATGCTACTATCCTAATCTTAACAATGTTTTTTGTCAGCTGATTTTACTTTTTTGGAACGCATTCCTTTCTTTCATATTTCGATTTTTGACAAGGAGGATGATGATTTGTTAGTTTATAAGATCTTATATCAGACCACTGACATTACCCTACACATGATACTCATATGCGACCACAACTGCCTATTCACATGGTCTATTATAGGTGATTGATCTTCTTGATACAAGTTTGGTACCTGTCCCTTATTTGATATCTGATCCAATATTTGATGGCCCTGATCTCTCAATTATTCTTCATATGGTTAAACCTTAGTGTACTTATCCTATTAATTATTTTGCTTCTTATGATCATTTGTCTTTGTCTTTTTGTTCTTTTGTTGCCTCGCTTGATTCTTTTACTTCCCTAAAAATTGTTTGTAGTCAAATCAACCCTGATTTATCCATGCTTGACTTAAAACATCACTTGTGTCAAAAGGCTATGCTCAAACTTATGGTGTGAATTATTTTGATACTCGCTCTTTTGTTGCAAAATTGACCTCTATTCATTTATTTATCTCTTTGACAACTACTCATAATTAGCTTGTACATCAGTTAGACATCAAAAATGCCTTCGTACGTGGTGACCTTCAGGGGGAAGTGTACCATTTGAGTTTGTTGCTCAGTGGGACTACGGTAAAGTTTGCATCTTTGAAAGTCCTTGTATGATCTAAAACATAGTCCCCGTACTTGGTTTAAAGAGTTTAGTTAGCCAGTGGAAATTTTTGGCATGAATATGAGTATATTCGCCACTTCATTTTCCATAAACATTCAGCATCTGGTATCATTTTATTTGTTGTGATGTGGATGATACTGTCATTACTCGAAGTGATATTATGGGCATTTCATCTTTGAAGTCCTTTCGTCACAGTCAGTTTCGCACAAAAGATTTAGATGTTTTAAAGTATTTTTTGGGAGTTGACAAGAAGTAAGAAAAACATTTTCTTGTCTCAAAGGAAATATATACTTGATCTATTATCTGAGACCAAAAAGTTAGGCCTAAGCTATGTCGTGTTTCAATGTTCCTTAATTTACAACCTACTAAAGATGAAGATTTATTTGAAAATCTTGAGAAATATAAGAGGTCAAATAGTTGATACAATTTACCTTTTGAACTTCAATTCTTTCTTTCAGCTTTTTGAATTCTTTGATCTAATATAGTCTTGAAACTCACTATGTTTGACACAACTATGAATTTAGGTAGTATTTTCATAATATTACACCTTCTTTCTTTTCTTCTTGGTTGTGTTACATAACATATTTTGTGCGTGTTCAGGCTGTTGGTGGAATGCTTTACTAAGTACCGTGTGATAAATGAAGCTATAAGGCATTTCCGTGCACTTAAGAACTTTGATGGGGGAACTAAACTTTTACATTGTGAAGGGAACTATGGTGATCCGCTTTCCTTATATCTACGGGCTTTATGTAGAGAAGGTATGAATGTATGTATATGTTTGAATATAAGTGTAGCACATGCTTTGATTCATCTTAAGATGGTGTAGTAGTGTCGTCTTATGCAATGAACTACTAATGTACTTAAAGGTTGAAAGGTATCAAATTGTTGTGGATGGAAGTCCAACGATCTTCTACTTGTCTTCTTTAATCTTATTTGTTCTGTTTTTTCACATATCCTTGAATGCTTTATTTGTTTTCTGTTTAATCTGATTTCATACTTGAGTATGCCCTTATTTGAAATATGTCCTACCAAAGAGAAAAGGTTGCACAACTATGTTAAGATTTAACGATTTTCCTTTCAGTTTATAACTGCAATGTGTATGAAACTATTCAAGTAGCTTATAATAGAGATATCTATGTTAATCCGCCACTTTATGTTACAAACAAAGAAGAAATTTGGTTTGCTGGTCTGAAATCTAGTTCCTGAATCCCTACATGTTTGCTTTTTGTGTTTATTTGTTTTCGATGAATATCTGCACGACGAATGTGTTGTTATCCTGTTTCTTTCAGGATGTACTCATGCTCTGTTAATTTTCCATTCATTGGTTATGCATATTGAAGACAAGTTTCCCGGTGTTATATTAAATTTCTATCAAAAGGTTCTTCTGAACTCCTGAGTTTTTAGATAAAGCAAATGGATATTAAGAGGCATTTGCTTTTGTTAATTCCAAAGTTTTGCTATGGATTTTTACTGGAAGATCATTTAAAAGTTCTTTTCATTTATTAACTCCAGAATTCTGGGTGCACTTGTTACTTAAACTTCAGCTAGTTTTATAAGTGTTTCCATCTGCTATCTTCACTTCCATTTCTTGTCCCTCCCAATCATCATTGTGGAATGCTTCTGTTCATTCTCACAACACATTATGAATTTTACTGTTAGTATGTTGCTGATATTTGGATTTCTCCTCTATAAGACAATGTTTACGAGCTGCAAATTATGCTTGAATCAGGAAGGATTGTTGAGCTGCTAGATGCTTTAGAAGCTATGGCCAAAGATGGCCTACCAATTCCACCTCGAGCGATGATATTGAGCAGAAAGTATCGAACATTAGTTAGCTCATGGATTGAACCTTTACAGGAGGAAGCTGAACTTGGATATGAAATTGATTACATTGCTAGGTATGCCTTGGTATTGATTTATAAAAAACAGTTGCTTTATTTTCGTTATTAATTTCTTTACTATTTGACAGTAGCATACTTTGAACAAGATCTGGCACTGCAATTCTTGAAAATTTGCTTCTTGTTTTCAGCACATTATAAAAGTTTAAAGCTCTTATCTTTCTGATAATTTGTTAGAAAATTCTGCACTGCAGAATTTTAAATTTTATCTCAGCCATCTATCTCTGTAACATAAATCAGGTACGTTGCAGAGGGTGGGCTTACTGGTGAGCGCAAGCGGTGGGTACCTCGAAGGGGAAAAACCCCTTTAGATCCTGATGCTGCTGGATTCATATATTCGAATCCCATAGAGACGTCTTTCAAGCAAAGATGTCTCGAAGAATGGAAGAAATATCATCGAAAAGTTCTGAGGATCTTACAAAATGAAGGCATTTCGGTTTTGGGAGATGTATCTGAGTCTGATTATCTTAGCGTAGAGGAAAGATTGAAAAAAATTATCAAGGGTCCTGGTCAGAATGTTCTAAAACCTAAGGCAGCTAGTAAAATGACAGTTTCTGAATTGAGGGAAGAACTGGAAGCTCAAGATTTACCTACTGATGGAACTAGAAATATTCTTTACCAACGTGTACAGAAAGCTAGGAGAATCAACCGTTCTCGTGGTCGACCCCTATGGGTTCCTCCTGTGGAGGAGGAGGAAGAAGAGGTCTCTCTATCTCTCTCTCACTCTCGTTTTCCTTTTACTTTAGATAATTATCTCTTTCAAATACACATCCACATGTGTGTGAGCATGCGGATGTACACCCTTACATGAGCAGCAAGACATATTTATGTTCTGAAATACTTGTACCTGGAGTTCTTGTACTGATTCACTTTATGATGTCCCAAACTACATGCTGTCTGTTTCGTAGGTTGATGAAGAATTGGATGAACTAATTTCAAGGATAAAGTTGCAAGAAGGAAATACAGAGTTTTGGAAGCGCCGATTTCTTGGGGAGGGCTTGAATGGTGACCGTGTCAAGCCCATGGATGCAGGTAAATTAGAAGTTGTGGATGTGGCGGATGATGTTGATGATGAAGATGATACTGGGAAAGAGGCTGAAGATGAGGAAGCTGATGAAGAGGAAGAAGTGGAACCAGAACCAACTGAGAGCCCAGATGGAGAAGTAGTTAAGGCCAAAGAAGTGGAGGCTAAGAAACCTCTTCAAATGATTGGAGTTCAATTGTTGAAAGATTCTGATCAAACAGCTAGGAGATCCAAAAGATCAAGAAGGAGAGCTGCCCGAGTATCAGTGGAGGTATGGGAATTTATCTCATATCATTTTCGTCAATATATGGGAATTTATCTCATATCATTTTTGTCAATTGATTCCTAGTTCTGATTCATCTTACTTTGTTATGTTATATACTCTAGGCTTTCTTACCAGTAGAAGTCTAAAGCACGTTATATCCTAGTAATCTTTTTCTTATCAAGAAAATTTGTGAATGCCACATACAAGGTTTGGTTTAGTTACATGTTTAAACAAATAATTATTTGGCAATCTGGTTCACTTAATGGCGATAACAATGACATCGACGTTATGTGTATGGATATTTAGGATGATGACGACGATGACTGGTTTCCTGAAGATTTAATTGAGGCATTTAAGGAGCTGAGAGAAAGGAAAGTTTTTGATGTAGATGATATGTATACGATAGCTGATGTTTGGGGCTGGACATGGGAGAAAGAACTAAAGAACAGGAGCCCACAGAGATGGTCACAAGAATGGGAAGTTGATTTGGCAATTAAAGTATTGCTGAAGGCAAGTTGCTATACCTTTCTTGTTTGTTTTCAGGCTTGTGAACTCGATAATGCTTTCCCGTTGTGTACTAACTTGTGGTTGGTATGGACCTTTTCACACATGGTGAATCTAATATTGTATGCTGGGGTTATGGTTTCTGTTGTCAGATACAGGCTCAAGGATACTCTAAATTGTGTTTCAGGTCATAGATTTGGGGGGAACACCTACAATCGGTGATTGTGCCATGATACTGCGTGCTGCTATAAGGGCCCCTATGCCTTCAACATTTTTGAAGATATTGCAGACCACACATAGCCTAGGCTATAAATATGGGAGGTAAGGTTCTGTAGCTTATATGCTAAAATAAAAAAGGCCGTCGAGTGAGCTCCTACCTAATATTGTAATTGTAGAAGCTTCTTGTAAACTGAAACTTGAGTCTGCTATAAACTAGTGGAGTTTCGAAGTATTCGCTTATGTAAACTAATCAGTGTCTTTCACTGCAGTCCTCTGTATGATGAAGTAATCTCTTTGTGTCTCGACCTTGGGGAATTAGATGCTGCAATTGCAATAGTGGCAGACCTGGAGACTACCGGAATAACAGTCCCAGACCAAACCCTGGACCGGGTGATTTCTGCTAGACAAGAGTCCGACAACACTGTTGATGAGACATCATCATAGCTGCAACTGCAAATTGAATTGCTTCTGTGCACTCAAATTGTAAGTTACAAACTGTGAAGCTTCATATAGTCTTTTTGTATAGGTGCAAGTGGTTCACATTTTCACCGACATGTTTATTTCATCAAATCTCACTCTAGGCAGTGTCCAAATCGTTACGCCACCCGGAATGTGGTGCGCCTTAAGGCATCAAAATCTGGGATTGTGTTTGCACTTGAGCATCAGGAAAATATACACGAAAACTAGGACGCGGATGCGACGTGTAATGAACTGGGAAAACAGTAAACAGATGATGGCCTTATTTGGTGAAGAGCTGGTAAGTTCTTTTTTAGCTGATTGACCTATTTTAGCTTGTAGACTTTATAAAAAAACTATTAGGGTTGTTTAGTTATTAGCTAGTTTGGTTGGTTGATTCAACTCAACCAGTTTATTTTTGATAAGCTCTTCTATAGGAGCTTTTGAAGTAATCAGCTGAAATTTTGTTTGTTTAATGTCAATTTTGCCCTTTTCTTTCAAGCCTTTTAGGTAATTTAATATTGATCCTTCAGTTTTTGATATTTAATAATTTAGTTCTATATAAAAATAAAAAATAATGCAATATTTTGTGATATATATTACTTCTTATTTCTTAAGCAACAGGTTAGTGACTTAAATTGGAATGTATTATATTTCGAATCTAAACTTAATATTAACTTATTTTGATTTTAGAAAATTTGATATGATAATTTATTTATAATATAAATAATATTAAAAAATCATATTAAATATTAAAAAACTTAATAATTTAATTACTTGAATTAATAATAATAATAATAATTAAATGTTTTTTGTTTTTTATTAAAGTTATAAACTTAATTTTTTTAAAATTAAATATTTAAAATTTAAATTATTATAAAAAATTTAATAAAATATTAAAATATATAATATTTATATCTTTATAATTTTTTTTAAATCATATCTTTATAAATTATTTTATACATAAATAGTTAATGTTAAAAAGTTAATTTTACCGAACATTTTTAATAATTAATACAATTTGCTAGTCATATAAGCTAACAGCTGCCGATATAAGCATGAGCAATTTTGTTACGCTGCTTGTATTTTCAGCTCTGTATTTTTTCCTTTGTTTTACAAGCTAAGGGATACGTTGTCCACGTAATTCTAATGATCAAGTTAATAACTGGTCTTTCTGGATTAGCCTTACTGCTCCCACGACGACGGTAAAATCATTGTATCAGTGTCCAAAAAATTGGATCAATATTTGTAGTACTGGAGTTAGTATCGGATAATTGCATTGTTTTAAATAAAATGTTAAAATAATAAAATAATCACTTAATTTTACTGGTATTTTTAGTAGGGTCAGACCCATTTTCCTTTCCATAACGGTACATCCTTTGAGTTCGAGATTTGTGCCACCTATCCGAATGATTTGGAGTTTGCTTCAGTGGCATAAGTCTGATTCCCATGCGAGCATGTTTTGTATTACAAGTAGTGAATAATTAAGGATGACAATAAATTCATATTTTTCTCCAAATTTAATCTATTTAAAATTAAAAATAATATTTTTAATTATTTAATAAAAATAATATTATTGAAATCAATTGAATTCTTAATTCATTAAATAAGATGTTATTTTGCTTAAATTTAAAAATAATATTATTCATTTAAATTAGTTTAAATCATTCAAATTAAAATAACTGAGCTAAAACTATCACTCTTAATTATGATTTTGACTATATTTGAGAAATCAAATGAATTTATTAGTTTTAGGTGAGGCAAGTATTATTAGGGTTATTAATTTTAGGAGTTTTCAATGGTTTAATTTATATCCAACTCATTTTAATCTAACAAAGTGTAAAATTTATGATTTTTTTAGCAATATAATGACTTTTTTAATATTTATTTTGAAAAATCTATTAAACAACTTGTTGGCTCTTATTATTAAAGCATAAAGAAATGTTTTATAAACTCCATCTAGAGATGAATAGCAGTGGCTAGAACGAGAAGCTCCACCTTTTTGCCATTGTTTCCCTTCAATAACTGACATGTCTTTATTCGTCAACTTTAGATTACCATCTTTAACCACCTCCCTCATCCTTTGTGATGCTTCTTACATTCCTCACTCCTCTTTTCTTCCCTCTCAGCTCTCATTTACTCTACCATTCCACCCGTTGAACACTCTTCTTTATCCTTGCTCTATTTTCTCTCCTTGTTGCTACTTTGTTTGAGGGTCACTTTTGTCTCTCTATCTTTTTTTTTTTGGTTGGCTTTTGTTTAAGCTTATCCTTACGATTTTTGGGCAACAAACTTTCTATACTTCCCCTACAAAAGCTGTCTAGTTCTTGCTTTGGTATGACTTCCTGTAATAGTGGCATGCCTACTTTCCTTTCCCTTGGTGATTTCTCTTCTATGAAAATTTTATATGATGAAATAAAAATAAAATATTTTAATAAATTAATTTTGTGTTTCATATATATATATTATTAATGGTAAAAGTATAATTAAACTAATAATAACAATGAAACAAAATATTTATACAAAAAAAAAGGCTCCTATAGTGTAACCATCTTAAGACCAATCTTTGAGTGGGAACCATGTGTTTTGCATGATAGTGAGGCTAGACTTGGCTTTGAAGTCAACATAATAAAGGTTGGGAAATTGAGTGGGGATGGTATTATTATTATTATTATATACCAGTACCTGGTTGTTATCTGTAGGATCCACAAGTGAGCAAGCCCTACCAAACCCTACCCACCCCTCTTCAATTTGCTTTACTAAATTGATAGCGAATGGGATCGTTCTGGAAAAATGTCATGGTCATGGTCGTGCCATGTTACTGTTGTGTGAATTCCAAGGCAAACCAAATATAAGCTTTAATTTTTCATTTTGCAAAAATTAGGTCGTTTTGTACGAGTTACATTGATCTAAAATTGTAAATGACTAAGAAAAAAAGTCAATAATCTTCAATTCAATTTTGTGGATCTTTTAATTGAATACAATTTTTTTGTATGAAAATTTTATTTTAATATTTAAACAACATTCTTAGAAACATTTGATACAATAAAAAATCCTGATATTTATATTTATCTGTTTTGGTACGTGATAATAATATAAATTTAGGAGGATTTAATAATACACAACTTTATTTTTAATTAAAAGAGAGCCTATTTTGAATCTTTTAGTAGTTAATACACAAATTAAGTTAAATATTTAAAGATTTTCAATGAACGGAAATCCTAACCTTTGTGAATTTGTGCAAATTCTACTTACCAACGACAACAATAATAAAACTTATTTCGAAAAATTTAAATATATTAAAATTAAATTTGATTAAAATTAAAATTAAGTTTAGTGGATCTATCAATGGCATTGCGGCAAAAATGTAATACGATGGAATTAAACATGTCCAGTTTCATGGAACGGAGACCCGAGTAGTACGGGTTTCAGACAAAAGAATCCAAGTCCGAGTCCGAGTCCGAGTCCGACCCACCTAAAGCCATGTATATATTTTTTTAAAAGAAGATCAATTTCTCCGATTAGCAGGCAAATGCCGACATTTTTGGTTTCACTCCAACACTAAAGATTCTGACAGACAGACAGCTCCTCCGTGAACATTGAAGACAAAGGCCTCCATGGCAGTTCCCGTGGAAGAAGCCATTGCAGCTCTCTCCACATTCTCTCTTGAGGTGCCCTTTCTTTGTTTCCTTTTCTACTGAAATAACTTAGGAAAGTTCTTCTCAGTTTGGGTTCAATTGAGACCGTTTTGGTGATTTATTTCATTAGATTTTGGAACGATGTCGCTGTTCACGATCATCTTCAGGAGTCTGAATCTTATCCCACTTCAGATTTCTTTTTTTTTTTTTTTCTTGTGCGGAATTCTCTACTGGATGTTTCTTAGTTTCACATTTATTTTCTGGGGCTGTTTTGAAAAAAGATCTCCTTTTCTTCTTGATAATGTTCTTCTTTTTGTGAAAGGATGAGCAACCAGAGGTGCAAGGACCGGCCTTTCTGGTGTCGACTGATAGAGGGGCAACCAACAGTCCAGTTGGTATGCTTTGTGATTGTTCTATTCTTCTTTTTCCTTTTAACATAAACAGGTCTGAACAGTATTTTCGGGCTGCTAATCTAAACCAAAGAAGTTGACTTTCATTTCCTTTCCTTGTTCTACGTCATCTGAAATCTGTTGTACATTATTTTTCATTTCTTTATAAACTTGAAAGGACTTGTTTTTCATTTGAAGTTACATTTTGCACTGGGGTGGCATAATGAACGAGAGGTTAAAGGAGGGAGTCAATTTGACTGATAATATTTACGAATTTTACCCTCTTCTACTCTATTCGTTCAACACATACACATGTACCTACACTCAAACTTATAAACATTTCAGATAGTGTCCCATTTGATAAATGGAATTTACTTATTATGTAGAATATACCGATGTTTCTGCATACCGCTTGTCACTATCGGAAGACACAAAAGCTCTCAATCAGCTGGTATGCATTTGCTTCTTATTTCTTTTTTTTTTTTTCAAACAGACAACATTATTACTTTCTATATCTGAACTAATTACTTAAACACTCCTTAGTGATTATACAACTTGAATACTGGCCCTCAGATATTTTTTCTTTACTCCAGTCTATTTCAGTCTCTTCCCTCATTTGATATTTTCCCAATGGCCAATTCTGCAGAATGCGCTCATCCAAGAGGGAAAGGAGATGGCTTCCGTGCTTTATACTTATCGCAGTTGTGTTA
>JAOTAX010000003.1:24410948-24428854 GCA_025629825.1 Erythroxylum guanchezii | reverse complement strand
AAGAAAGTAGAAGAACATGAGAAAAAATATAAATAAAAGAGAGATAGCCAGAAAAATGTGACAGTAACCTTGTTACGGACGGAGGTTGAAGAAGAAGAAGGGAGTGAAGAGATGGTGAGAGGAAGAAGCTTGGAGAGGAGATTGGAATCGTCGCATAGAGCCAATCGAGTGAGCATACGATCAAGCAATTCCTCAGTGTCGGCATCGGTCTTTCGTATTTGGGGCTTTTCTTTACGTAAGGGACGGTAGCTTCTTTACGTAACTGACGGGAAATTAGCTTCCCGAAAAAGCTGTATTTGAGCTTTTAAAAAAGCTATTTTTACTCCAAAAGTACTTTTGAAGTTTACAGCTAAACACTTACTTTTTCCTTAAAATAGCTTTTGCGGTGAAAAAAAGTGCTTTTAGACCCTCCAAAAGCTGAACCAAACAGGCACTAAGTTTCCCCAGCCAAGTACTAGTTTCACTCCATGAATCCATTGGTTTGTCCATGTTGAGAACAAGCTGTATCCGGCCCCAGACTTGTATGGTAAACTTGCATCTAATCATCAGTTGTTCCGTATTCTCCAATTTAGGATTACATAACTCACAGTTCAAAGTGTTAATGGAGAACTTGATCTTATCTCTCGTAAGCAACCCTCCATTGCTCCCTATCCATAAGATGAATGAGTGAGTTGGATTGATGTCACTATCCCATACTAAGGCTGCCCACTCCTGCCTTATGCTCTGTGTTGTTTGTAAAAGTGTTTTGCAGGCTTTTGTGCTGAACTTGAGTTATCTGCTAGCCACTGAATTTCATCTTGCTCTCTTTCCTAGCATCTTGGCAATTCTTCCATTATGAGGCTGACACTTCTATTATTATGGAAGGGCCATATCCACTGGTTATTACTAATTATCATACTTACTTTAGTTTCTGGATTCACCACCAATTTCAAGGGCTGTACCTCCTCTACCTTATATAGGGGACCTTTATAGTTCCAATTATCATACCAAAAAGACGTGCTTTTTCCATTCCCAATCTTGTGGAAGATTTTGCATCCATTGTCTTGTCTCTAGAATTTCCTTTAGAGTTCCTGACATGTCCTGCCTTGGTACCATTATCCTAGGAAAGGTGTTCCCTACTAAGATATCCAAAATAAAATTGGACCCTACTCTACTGAGTAGGATTCTCTAATATTAAATAAGCTTAAGCCCTAAACAAACTAGACCACTATATCTATCTTATTATTACTCCTTATCTAATAAATAAAACCTAGAATAAATTAAATTTAAGCCTTTTGTCCTTATTATCCCATGAACTCCCATTCTTCATTCTACCAAATTAAAGCTTGTGGTTGAGTGATTTACCCTCCCTTATTTCTGTTATAAACTCTAAGCCCTTTTTCATAACATATACTAGCATTACAGACCTGATTTCAAAATTCAAGCAGCCTGCAGTTCCTAATTTCTGTGAGTTTTAGCAATTAGTTGATATCTTTCTGTTTGTAGATGGTGATGAAAAAGAAGTGCTTTGGCAATAGTAAGATGACCATTTTTCCTTTCCTTTCAGTCACACCATCTCGTTGTGGCGTATGAATACAAGATGACTCATGAATAATGCCTTACGAAAATATGATGACAAGGTGTGGTTAAGTAATATCTTGCATTATCAGATAGAAATCTCTTAATTCTGATACCAAACTGATTTTGCATCATACAATGAAAACTAGGGACAATGTTATTCACATATGTTTTATTTTTTTAACAAAAAATCCACGTCATTCTAGTGCAATTATTAATAAAAGATACAATGGGGTGGTATGTTCTTTGATAGTGCCGTTTGACATATTCAATACTCTTATGGGGTTAATTATTGTCCTTTAAAGATATACAATTGTACAGGGAAACTTTGCTAGAGTACAGTACAGCTCATTAAGCATGCACATTTTGGTTATAATAGCAAAATATGTCTTCAGAGATTTTCATGTTATTGATTTTTTTTTTAATGTGCATTAACAATGTTTGGTTTTTAGTTTGAGTAATGGTTAGACCTGTTTGAGCAAATTTCAAACCATTATGGCCCCCAGTATCAAATTAAAATCATAGGTTTGCTTATGAGAACAATTATGATCAATGGGTGTCTTAATGCAAGAATTCATCAATGCAACCGTTCTTGCATTTCGTCAAATTCTTAGATGCAGAAATTGGAATTTAACTTGTAACACAAATTTATATTGTACTTCGAATCCCACATGCACTCATATACAATATCTTCAATTTGTTGACTGTTTGTCAAATATGCAGTTTATGATTTTAACAGATGAGCTTTCAAGACTATGATTCAATCAATACTTGCATACCTACATGTGGGAATGTGATTCTGAAATATTTTTACCCTTTGTATTCAGGTTCATTGCTTGCAATTCCTGATATATGAAGTAGTATCTGGTGGTAATCTTAGGAAGCCTGGAGGGCTTTTTGGTAATAGTGGTTCTGAGATCCCAGTAAATGATTTGAAGCAGTTGGAG
The DNA here is from genome assembly GCA_025629825.1 of Erythroxylum guanchezii. NCBI lineage: Eukaryota > Viridiplantae > Streptophyta > Magnoliopsida > Malpighiales > Erythroxylaceae > Erythroxylum > Erythroxylum guanchezii. The sequence goes on along the minus strand of JAOTAX010000003.1, from coordinate 24,426,350 downwards.
AACTTTTTCTACAAGCTTAGTTTCTTCCTGCATATATTGGACTATTCGGGTAAGTTTATTTACTAAACTGTTTTGTTCATACAATGAACTAACATCTGTTTTGCAATTTCATCATCAATTATGATGCAAAAGCAAATTAGATAGAAAATGATCTGTTTCAGTTATCTTCATATTCATGCAAAATTTTTCGTAAAATAACATATCCACAAGAGACTTGTATTCCTTACTAACTCAATTACAGAGATCTGGTGTAACCTTAACATGACTTTGGCATTTGTAGTCGGTAATCAGCTTATGGACATGACTAGTAACCTAAATATTGACACAACATATGGTTTGTATACAAAGGATGCCATCTAATTACAATAAGAGTGTTTACTAGATTAATGGAAATGACCATTTCTTTCAAATAATTGCTCCTAGTGTGCTGATTGGCTTCTCTATGAATGTATGCTAACTGCAGTGATTACTGTGTTGTTTGTTAATCTACCTATCTTTTTCGAGTACAAGTGCCATTTTGGTAACAATCATGTGGTTTTCTGCATTGTTTGACTGCTCAATACGCTTACCGAATATTTAAGTTTCACTATTCCTCTTTTCTACAGGATCTGAGTCTTTGGTATCTGGTTATCTTATTGGTGCTCTGTTCTTTAACAAATAATCCTAAATCTATTGACTGTCCATCTTGGCCAGTAGTACTGTATTCATGGTCAAGATACTTCTATTTTCCTGAGTCTATATCATCCTGTCACCTCCCTGTTATTAGGTTGTATTTAGTACTAGAATTATGTAATATCTTTCTCTCTGTCTCTCGCTACCTCTTTTTTTGTCTTGTGCCAAATCTTACATAATCATCACTGTGATGAAGTTTAACATTGGAGTAATCATGTTTGCAGTGACTATTGCTACTTTGACGGATCTAGGTTTCTTATGGTTTAGGGAGTTTTACTTGGAGTCTTCACGTGTTATTCAGGTAAAAGACATGAAATAATACTTAATTGTGTCTTATGCTTTTTCTTTCTGTACTTCTATTGATTGTTGGATATAAGATTCACATATCTACTATTTGTTGTGGTTTGTGATAATTATTAAACTTGGAAATTTGATCATTTTTACTCTTTTGTTTCTGCTGGCCACTGAATGCTTTCCTCACTTGTGGGGAAATTTCTATTGACCTATGTGTAGTTTCCAATTGAATGCTCTCTTCCATGGATGCTGGTGGATCATGTGCTTGAGTCACAAAATGCAGGACTTCTTGAAAGTGTTCTGATGCCATTTGATATCTATAATGATTCAGCTCAGCAAGCTCTGGTTGTACTGAGGCAGCGTTTCCTCTATGATGAGATTGAGGCTGAGGTATGTTATTTTCAGCCTTGAGAAGGAATGTAAATGTTGACATTTCCTGCAGGAAGGCATAACTTTTATGGAGAGCTTCAAACAAGTAGTAGTCTCCATCTTAGTCCCAAATATATTTGTTGAAGATTTTACAGATGTATTATGTATTATGTTTTAGTTTTATTTTTTGTTTTGATATTATGTTGCATATCCTGTATAGAAATTTTTTGTACGTATATAGGAATATTTCCTAAAATATCCTTTCCCAGAATAGTTTGGGCATCTTATTGTAGAATACTATTAGCCTGTGTATTATTTTAGATTGTATTGTTTAATTATTATGAATAGATGGTGAAACTTTGTTAATGCTACTCTTACCCATGTGGTCTTTGTAGCACTTGTGGTCAACCATTTAAATCTTTTGTTTCCCTTCCGTTCTACTCTTTATGGTTCATGTTATTTTTACAATATCCTTCTCGAGGTGTCTTTTTATTGAGTAGTTAGTTCCTTGAATTTGTATGGTCATCCACACCTTTTCTTTTATAATTTTCAATCTTTCATTGGTAAATGGATGCTGCATTGCACACCGTTATTCAATTCTTAGCCTTTGAATTTGTCTCCTTAGTCCATTGACCTCTCAACCTCAACCTCAACCTCAACCTCAGCCTCAGTTTCTTTCTTTTTCTCTTCCACACAACATTGTGTAATTTGTAAAATTTCTCTGTAGCTTGTTTATTTATTTGAAGATTCACAAAATGCACATTTATGCTGCATACATTTGCTCGATTCATGGATAATCTTAATGAACTTGTCAAATGTCAATAGCTTTGTGTATGCAAATCCATTTTTACCTTGGCTAGCATTTTTCTTGAGATTAATTAAGTGATGCCTAAACATCAAAAACTTTTTTAATAGTTGTCATTTATTTTCTAAAAAAGTTGCTTGACTGAAATGTCTAAATCACAGAATCTTGTCATTTATGTAATCAAAGGGTAAGTAAAGATGACATGCTATCTGCTTAAATTTTATGTATAATAGTTATATTCTTGGAAATAAGGGTTAGTCTTTACTTTTGTAGCAACTTGTTCATTCGTTTGCCTAACCATGGAAAATCTGGCTATCGTTAATGTAGGTGGACTGTTGTTTCGATTTATTTGTTTCAAAACTCTGTGAGATAATTTTCACATATTACAAGAGCTGGGCTGCAAGGTATGTCTTTTGGCCACCGTGTTGTGCTAACTTTATTATCTAAGATCTGCATTTGATGCAAAAATAATATTTACAATTCTACAGCAAACTGCTAGATCCATCGTTCCTCTTCACCTTGGACAATGGGGAGAAATATACCGTCCAGCCTATGAGATTCAGTGCACTGCTTAAGATGACTAGAGTGAAGGTAAAAAGATAGTCCTTTGTTCTAGGGTTCACACAGTTGCAATTGTTTGTATACTTTACCTTTGTCTGCATTTGCCAAGTATTGGCTGTGATTTAAATGAAAAATTGAAAACTTACAAAGTTCTGTTTTCTTACTACCACCTCCTCGAGTAAGGCTTCATTGTGCATTGTGTGTGTTTCACTTGGGTCTGGTTTACCTTTTTCCAAATTTTTAGAGCATTTGGCATTGGGTGGAACAAATTCATCTTTCAGTTGACACTACATAACTTGGTAGGGGATGAGTTTATATGCACTACTTCTGAGCATAGAACTTTATCCATAAATCTTTCATTGTTTTTGGTACTATAGATTGCCATTCTTTGTGTGTTGCTCATGTGCCTTGCAAATTGTAAAAAAAAAAAAAAGGAAAAAGATCAGTGGATCAGATTGTTTGGCTGCTCTCACTGCCTTGGTTTTCTTATGGTCTACAGTTACTGGGGAGGACTATTGATCTAAGAAGCTTGATAGCTGAACGGATGAATAAAGCTTTCAGAGACAATCTTGAGTTTCTTTTTGATCGTTTTGAGTCTCAAGATCTTTGCGCAGTGGTGGTAAATGAATTGGTCCACTATTTCTTTTTTATGACTTAAAAAGTCTCATACTAATCATTTATGAAGTTTGATGTCTGTTTTTATTAATTTCTTTTCACCAACCAGCTTAAACTTTTAGATTGGATTTCTTACTATAAACCTATTCTCTTGATTCTTATATTTTTTGTTGCCTCACATGCTTAACCTTTTCTTATATCTTTCTTTTTCTTTGGAAGCTAGGCTCCATGTGAAATTGACTGTTAAATAATCTTTTTATTTTATTTCCACCAAGTGTAAAACTGGAACCCCTATGAGTATATGCATTTACCATTTTTGGTTTTTTGAGGTTAAACGATTTAACAATGGTTCTTATTCTTTTTCTAAACTTTTCAAATAAATAGTTCCCTTTGCTTGCAGGAACTAGAAAAACTGTTGGATATCTTGAAGCTTGCTCACAAGTTGCTTTCCAGGGATCTGTCCATAGACTCGTTCAATCTCATGTTGAATGAGATGCAAGAAAACATCTCTCTTGTGTCTTTTTCTAGTCGACTTGCTTCTCAGGTTTCATAACTTTCGTTCTCATTAATGACTTGCCACTGTGCTGGACCGATAACTGAATAGACGGCATAGTAATTCAGTATCATGTGTGCTATCCATAGGGGAAGCCATATTCATTTAGTATGCCTTTGCCTTGCTGTCACAAATCCAATAGTTCTATTCTCTATCATGTATTTGTTAATCCAAAAGCAACACAGTGAATTTTAACCCTTTTGTTTCTCAAATGAGCGTAGGAACGTGACCATTGAGGGATCAGAATTAAGATTTTTAGTTTCTACCTCCAATTTTAAATCAAATTAACATATTTGTGCCTGTTAGATTTGGTCTGAGATGCAAAGTGATTTCCTGCCAAACTTCATTCTTTGCAATACTACTCAACGTTTTGTCCGATCATTGAGAGTACCTCGTGCACCTGTTCAAAAGCCATCAGTTCCTTATGCCAAGCCTAGCTTCTATTGTGGTACTCAGGTAAGTAACTTCTGCAGTGACAGTCAGCGCAGTCAACTAATTTATCATTGTGATATTGATGGTATGGCTCTGTTTTCCTACTATGCTCTCTTATTATACATGTCTTAATGGATGGTCACTGGTAGGAGTTGAATTCTGCACATCAAAGTTTTGCTCGTCTTCATGGTGGATTCTTTGGAATGCCCCACATGTTTTCTATTGTCAGACTTCTTGGATCAAGGTCATTGCCTTGGCTTATTCGAGCTCTATTAGATCATGTATCAAATAAGGTATGGCCTTTGCGTTCATTTTTAGTTTGTGTTGATTGCATGTGATTTTTCATAGCAAATGGTTATTTTTAGTTTGTGAATTTTCATCAGATCCATTATTAATGCCAATTTTGTGATACTTCACTTGAGACTTTCTAGTTCATCACTAATATTGAGTACTCTTTTACGTTTGTGAAGTGGAATTTTTTTTTAATGGATTGTTTTAGTAGATATTAAAGCTTCTCTAAACTATCCTTGTTATGATTTAACTACCTGTCATCTTTAATATCTCAAATTTTGTCAACCTTTCAAATATTTATCATTGCTCTAAAAGACATGTGATTAGTGATTATCAAATGTTGGTCAGTTGGTCCAGAAGTGTTTCAGCAATTTGCCATAGCATATATGTGCTTCTCATTGGACTTATTTGTTAAATTTGGTTGTTAGAGAACTTTTAACTACACGTCATCTTTAATATCTTCAACTTTGTAAACCTTTCAAATTTTCACTATTGCTCTAAAAAACATGTAATTAATAACAATCAAATGTGGGCCACTTTGTCCAGAAGTGCTTCAGCAATTCGACCATAGCACAAATGATCTTCTTCACAGACTTGTTTGTGTGACTGATAAACATAAGAACGTTAAATTTTGTTAGATTCTAGAGAACCTTTATTTTCGTAATCAATTTTGGTAGCAACTGGATTTTAAAGAATCGGACGAGCCTGTAGTCTTAGCTTCGTCTTACCTTCTCTATTAAATTCAATAGTCTCAACTTCCTCTTTCCTTCTATATTACTTTGAATCATTGGAAGAAAGAAATTACAAATGCAACATTTGCTTCATATATACTTACGTTTGTTATTTTTTGATGATGAACTTCAGTTTCGCTGTAAGTGAACAAGTATATCTCTTTTCTATATTGTAAGGTGTTTGAGCAGTTTTTCTGACCTTTAGCATTTTTGCAATGTTGGTTTTATGCTGCCTATGATTTGCTTTCAAATATTTGGCTCACTTTAACTTTATCATCTTCATCATCATTCTTGTATCAACTGATTCAAAATACAGGTGTATAAAAGTTCGCACCAAGTTTTCATATGTAGAACTTTTGATTTGTGTTTATTCTCATTTTATGCTTTTGGCATTTCCCAGTTAACTACGCTTGAGCCAATGATTATGGGATTACAAGAAGCATTGCCAAAGTCTATTGGGCTGCTTCCTTTTGATGGGGGTGTCACAGGTACATGAGATATCATGATACCTGATATATTATCCTATTTTCTATTATTTGTACAAGGTTGACATTTTGAAATGGAAACAGGAATTTCAATCGTGTCTTTCTTTGGGCGATGGGTGGAAATTTTTGGATATATATAGGAGCTTATGCTTAGATTGAGAACATAACATAGCTAATGAGATAGTAGTAGATGCTAATTGAAGAAGCTTATTGAGAGTTTTATTTTTTCTAAAACTTATTCAAATGACTAAACCTTAAGGCACTCCTCACGGTTCTTAAAAGATATACGTAGATCAGTCAAGATTATCTCCTTGATTACAAGGAGATTTTCCTAAACTGAATTGCAACAACCTGCCTTTAACTAAGGAGGTTTAAACAGAAAAAAAATTGGATCAATTATTTTTAGTTCATTTAGCATCCTCCTAAGCCAAATTCCTTCACAAGTCCCATGACAGATTGCTCTGAATTCTGCCTCAGTGCTACTCGTTGCAACTATAGCCTGTTTTTCACTTCTCCATGTAATCATATTACCTGACATAGGTGCAGTACCCTGTAGTAGATCTACAATCTGTTAATAAACCTGCCCATTCTGCATCGGTTTAAATATTTGCTCCTCAATCTGTAGATTTCCCAAAGAAAAGATCTTTCCTTGGACTTTGTTTCAAGTATCTTAGGATGTGAAAAATAGCCCCCAAATGTTTTCTCCGTTGGTGATTCATGTACCTGCTCACCATTCCTACAGCAAAACTTATATCGGGTCTAGTATGTGAGAGGTAGATTGGTCTTCCCACTAGTCTTTGATATCTCCCTTTACCTATCAAATCTCCTTCTTCTTCCATCAAGTGCTCCACTGTAGGGTCCATTGGAGTGAGAGCTGGTTTGCAATCTAACATACCTATCTCTTTCAGTAGAACTGGGGTATATTCCCTGTTGTGAATGAGCTATTTCCATCCCCAGAAAATACTTAAGTTGTCCCAAATCTTTGATCTCAAATTCACCAGCTAGAACTTCTTTCAAACTTGATTTCTTCTATTTGATCACTTGTTAGAATGATATCTACATAAACTATCATGATTGCTTTCTTTCCTTCAGGAGAGAATTTAAACATAGTGTGATCTGTTTGACACAAGTGAATCCGCATCTTTTTACAACTCAAGTTATTTTCCAAACCATACTTGAGTTTGAGCCCATGCAGTGTTTTCCTTAGCCTGCATACTTTTCCAAAGCCTTCATGTGTGTCAAGACCGGGAGGAACTGCCATGTATTCTTCTCCTAGGTCAGCATTTAAGAATGTGTTCTATATGTCTAATTGATGCAATGGCCATTCTAGATTTGCTACAAGGGAGAAAAGAACACAGATAGAGTTGAGTTTTGCAACAGGAGCAAAGGTCTGCTCATAATCAAGACCATAGGATTTTGTAAAACCCTTGGTAACTAGTCTAGCCTTAAATTGATTTATGCTTCCATCTCTGTTATACTTAACTGCAAATATCCACTTGCAACTATCTACTTTCTTTCCAGCAGCTAGTTCTGTATAGTCCCAAGTTTGGTTCTTTTTTAGAGCATTTACTTCCTCCATAACTGCTTCCTTCCATCCAGATTGTTCTATAGCTTCCTGAATATTTTTAGGAATCTGTATTTCACTCAAAGAAATAGTAAATGCCCTTCAGTTAGGAGACAAATTGTCATAAGACACAAAGTTTCCAATCAGATATAAAGTACATACTCGATTTTCTTCCTTAGACCAATAGGCAGGTAGGATTTGATATTCCTCTTTAGACTAGGCATACATAGACCAAATCTGATATTCCTCTGTAGAGCTCCCCCCCTGAATATTGGATTTGGAGTAGAATGGTTGCTCTTCAAAGAATGTAACATCCATAGTGTTGTATAATCTTTTTGTGACTGGAGAATAACATTTATACCCACTTTGATTTGATGAATATCATAGGAAAATACACTTAATGGATCTAGGATCAAGTTTGCTACGGTTTTGGTGATGAATATGGACAAAGGATGTACAACCAAAAATTTTTAGAGGTAAATTTGTCATGAACCGAATGTAGGGATAGGTGGTGATGAGAGACTGATATGGAGTTTGAAAGTTTAGAATGCAAGATGGCATTCGGTTAATTAAATGACAACATTAGTGAACGTGTAACTTCTAATAGGTGCCTGCTTTTTCTTTCTGCTATATCATTTTGTTGTGGTGTATCAGCACAAGAATTAAGATGAAACAATACCGTGTTCACTAAGATATTTCCCAAGAATAGAATGAAAGATTTCTCTTGCATTATCAGTTTTGAGAATTTGGACTTTTTTTTGAAATTGGTTTTCAATCATCTTATGAAAAATCTGAAATATTTGTCCCACTGACTTCTCTTCATTAAGAAGAGCCAGGTGATGCCCTGAAAGTTTCTTTACCTTATGGTCCCCAAATATCACTATGGATCAATTGAAAAGTATGGGATTTCTTGTATGGCTGAATAAGAAATGAACTTCTAGAATGCTTAGATAATTGACATACTTCACATTGAAAGAAAGATGGATTTTTACTGATCAGCTATGGAAAGAGTTTTTTCAAATACATAAAACTAGGATGACCTAACTTATAATGCCATAGAATAGCTCTTTCTTTATTCTGAGTTGAGACAGCACACAAGGTTTTTGGTGAAACACATCCAGAGGCTTCAGTTCTTAGGAAATAGAGACCTGCACTCATTTCAGCATTGCCAATCCTCCTACTGAGCTTAAAGCCTGAAATTCGCACAAGGTGGAATTGAACTTAGTGACACAATTAAGATCCTTTGTGAGTTTACTAATAGACAGCAGATTGTAGTTCAAGTTAGGCACAAATAGAACTGATTTTAGTTTGATTTCTTCCGATATGGGGACTGAACCTATGCTGGTTACTTCTGAATATGTACCATCAGCAATTCTAACATTGGTTTCCTTTGTGGTTGGTTTCGTTCATTGGATGTTGTAATATCTCCCGTCATGTGGTCGGAGGCTCTTGAATCAACAATCCACTGCATATAGTTTTTCTTTGCACTTAGTGCAGTGTAGGAGTTGCCTCTTTGTGCCATAGTTGCTTTACTGCTTTCACTAGGATTGTGTACACTTTGGATTGAGCTTTGTATCATTTTTTGCAAAGCGTCTATTTGTTGCTGGTTGAATGGACTGGTTTCCTCGGATTTTTGAGTTTCTGCTGCTGCAATATTCCCATGACTTGCTTGAAATGATCAAGAGGAAGGCTGCCAATATGCTTGTTTTCCATGTACTTTCCACCATGTTTCTCTCGTTTGCCCTGGCTTCTTGCAACAGTCACACGATGGGCAATTGTTCCGTCTCTAAGAATTATTGTTGCCTGCGTTATTTAGCTGTTCTCCTGATTGATATGGCTGTCCTCCCTGAGTAGAGTTCGAGAACGCTTGGCAAAGTCTTAGTGCTGAGAATCCATCTACAAACCTCATCAAGTTCCTGTTTTAGTCCAATAAAAGCTTGTAAACTCTCCCTCTTTCTTGGATCTTCCTGTATTGTTTTCCATCCTCCGCACAGCTCCATGAGACATCCTCTAACATATCAAGTTGTTGCCAGTATTTAATTAGCTGATCGAAATATTCTGTGACTGATGACTCACCTTGTCTCAGCTCACCTAGAATTCTTTTAATTTCGAATACTGCAAAATTATTGTCTTTATTTGAATGTGTCGTAGGCTGGTTCCCAGATTTCTTTTGCTGTTCTGTAATATATAAAGTTTTCACCAGTTTCATTGATCATGGAATTTAGCGCCGAGGACATTACTAAATTATTTTCCATCTTCCAGATTTGATAGTCAGGGCTGTTTTCCCTGGGTTGAACTGCAGCACCTATAAGGTAGTCTTCCTTTCCTTTCCCACACTTGAAAATCATCACTGATTTAGACCACAAGCTGAAGTTTTGGCCATTAAGTTTATGCCCAGTAATCGACATCAAACTTCTTTCAGAAACATTGGTAGAATAGGTAGACATGGCCATTTGGCTAGAATTTGTGTTGGATCTGCCTCTTTCAGATTCACTTGCCATGGCACATTTGATGACTTATTGTCATCGGATAACAACAAATGGAATAGGGATTGGTTCAGATTTGCTCTGATACAATGAAGAAGTTTATTGAGAGTTTTATTTCTATAAAACTTATTCAAGTGACTAGTCTAGTTGGGTATTTAAGTGCCTCAAGGTTCTTAAAAGATATGCTTATATTAGTCAAGATTGTCTCCTTGATTACAAGGAGATTCTTTTTTTTTTTGGTAATTCAGTAAATTTATAAATACATAAAAAAGTATGTACGTCAAGAGATTACCAAAGACGGCAATCTCTTACCCCAACCGAAAGGGAACTTACAAGAAAGCATGAGGAACCTGAAAACTGTTCCCCCAGACCATACAAACACAATAGCATGCGTAAACTGTATCTAGCAACCAAAAGTGATCATATCAAGGACCATATTACCAGTGACACAACTATTTCCATATAAGAGTCTCAAGCAACAGAAATCTGCTCAAGATTATCTATTACACCTTCTCAGTCGGGTAGTAGGAGCTTTCCTATTGGTAAAGTGCCAAAGGAGTGGACCTTGTAGCTTGGGACACCATGCACAATCTTCAATGCTTTTGTAGGTTCAGCCAGTAGTGCATCTTAGGCCTCTCTTGCTGACAAAAAGTTTCCTTTCATTTTCCTGAAGCGGGAGTGATAATCCATGCCGATTACAAGGAGATTTTCCTGGACTGAATTACAACAACCTGCCTTAAACTAAGGAGGTTTAAACAGAACAAAAAATTATTCCTAAGAATTTGCTCCTAATAACAGAAAGATCTTGTAGAGATCTTGACTTACTTTTTAACTTCTCCACACTAATGAAATAATAATAGTGAAACTATGGTAATATATCATGCTTTGATGACCAAAATCTATGTAAGTTGTTTCTTCAATCATTATTGTGTATATAAAATTTTTCATGTCTTAAAATAGCGATTAGGTGACTTGATACATGTTATTAGATCACTAGTATTAGATCACTTGTAACAAACTCATGTTATATAGGATTGTTAATGAAAATGTAGATCATCACATATTTGCTACAGGGGAGAATGGTGCTTCATCATTGCTTAACCATCTCTCTCTGCTCTACATTGTCTAGATCTTCCTAAATTCCCTTCATACTTCTTTCCATTCTATAAGTATTTCTCCCCCTCTTAATTCGCAACCACAATCTGAATCAATCTTGGCTAGTGGGTACTGTAAGAGTTCATTGCTTACCCTTTGTGAGTCAGAAAAAAAGGTCAAATGTTCTAGCTTGCAAGTGGTACGTTGGATAAAAGTTTCCGCTTGTGGTTGTTTAAGCTTCTTATGTGTCCTATTTACTTTAACTGCACTCCACGTCTGTGCTCAAATGAATTTTGCTTAGCACAATTTCTATTGCTTATTGGAAATTATGACCATTCTGTGATGCCCATGCAATTATTACCCTATTGAATATCTACCTGTTATGCACAGGTTGTATGAGGGTAGTTAAGGAAAATCTTAACTGGGGGACAAAATCAGAGCTCAAAGCAGAGGTTCTTAGAGGAATAAAAGAAATTGGAAGCGTATTATACTGGATGGGGCTTCTTGACATTGTATTGGTTAGTATCTGAATTTCTGGATTTTTTCTGGAAAATGAAAGGAAATGCATTTACCAAAAGATAGGCAAATTTGCTCAGGAGAATTTCCGGATTTGATGATTTCTAACCCAACAATATTTGTTTATAGGGCAAATTATACCAAATATCTTGAACTATAATCAAAATATTAAATATATCGCAAGTTTTATTTTGTAACACTATATCACGACCTATAAAAATATATACCTATGTATCTGAGTTATTGTGAGAACTTAATTGTGTTAAGCTTTTATTTCTTAAAACAATTTAATACTTGAAGCCTGGACCTAAAAATTTGTACAAGTGTTAATAATAACCTAATGCACCGTTGGTAAAATATGAAAAGAATATTTGACAAGAACATGATTTTTTATAAATTTGTGGAGTCTGAGAATTTGAAAAATTATGAAAATGTAGAACATGTCCAAATGTTGCCAAATTTTATACGATGTCTTAAAAATGTTTGAACACGATGGTGAAATCCATTTGCACATAAATTCTATTATTAAAATGGTGGGATAAATAAAAATATATTTTTCACAGGTCATGATTTGTAGTGTTCCAAAATGAAAATTGAGATCTGTTTGATAAAGTGTTAAAAGGTCAAGATATTTGAAACAATTTACCCTTATTTATATAAGAATCAAACAATAGCATGGGAAGTTGCTATTTCATGCAACTTTTCCATATAATGTTGCATGTATAAAACTTTTGTCCAGTTTACCTGAACTCCCTCAAGTATTATCATTCAGTCTCTGCTCTATTTTATGGATCCACTGTTTGATATCCATGTGGGAACCATTTTACGATCATCCTTATGCTATTAAGAAAATATCAGTTAAGTCCTTCTATCTTGTTATAAATTGAATGAAAAGAAAAGCTCTCATCAAGCCTCCAACTTATTATAGGTTTATATTTCAAACCTCTAGCATAACAAATTTTTCTGTTAAAGTTCTGCTGTTTTCTGTGCTTGACAGAGGGAGATTGATACCATGCATTTCATGCAAACAGCTCCTTGGTTAGGCTTTCTTTCTGGTGTAGATGGGCAGATCTTACATTCTCCATATGGAGGAGATAGTCCCATTGTCAATCTTTTCAAATCAGCTACTGGTGCAATTGTGTCCAACCCTGTATGTCCACATCCAACATCATTCTACACCATGTCAAAACAGGCAGAAGCTGCAGGTATGTTACGTTGTCCCTCAGTACCCTTTGTTTATTGCGGTTTAGTTGACCAAGTTTATCATGATGGAAACAGACTAGTTACATAATATGCAGTAACAAACTATTACTTCTCTCTAGGACTGATGAGAACTAGGAATCTATTATGAGCAAAACACTGACAATGGGTCAACTTAGTGGTTTAAAAAAAATTTAGAATCCTTGAAACTACTTCCATACTGCATGTAGTATTTTGAGTAAATATTACCATAGAGGCCTTGTAGTCCTTAATCCCGTTAATTGTGTTGATCATATGGTTAGTTCATATTCAGATTACTTATTGAAGACTCTGGAAGTATGAACAGTTGAGAGTACACATTAGCACTTTGTTGAATTGTTCCTTAAAATTGTGAAGTGAATGCTAAAGAAATTGACAAGTTTGTAGAATGTGTTATTCGGAAGAAAGTTTAAATTAAACCTGCACAGTTTTATTTAGTCCCTTCTAGCGTTGTTAGTTCTTTCATTAGGAACTTGGAGGTCACCCAGAAGTATCTAATTTCTATAAAAAGGAAAGAAATTGCTCTCTGAGCTGTAAGTACAATGCAGCATGAATAACCCCACATAACGGTATTGTTAATCAAAAACTGGAATGTAAGGGCCCAAATAAGTATTGAAGAACATGTGAACACGTTTCTGATGTCTTGGAGGATGATTTTTCCAGTTCGTAACTGTAGCTATCCCATATAGTCTATCACTTTTCCATTTCTCTTTTCTGGATTTCAGTTTATAATTGTTTTCCATTGTGTGCAGATCTCCTGTACAAGGCTAACATGAATACTGGCAGTGTACTGGAATATGCCCTTGCTTTCACTAGTGCAGCGCTGGATAAGTATTGCAGTAAATGGAGTGCCGCTCCCAAGACAGGATTCGTTGACATAACAACTTCAAAGGATTTCTACCGTATATATAGTGGCCTTCAAATTGTAAGGCTCAACCTTTCGTCATCTATTTTCAATGTTATTTTGTAGTTAGACTTGGTTCTTTGACAAAAATATTTCATTTAACATCTGTTTCTTTCGTATATTTAACTTAGGTATTTAGTCAATGTACAGCATAACTAAGCATAAGAGAGGCTAAGTTATCATCATCATACCCCGAAGTCCCGCACTGAAGCAAGGTCTGGGGGGGCCTGATAGTACGCAGCCTTACTCCTACATTGTAGATAGGCTGTTTCTAGTAGACCCATATGCATATATGACATGATAACAACGATGTATGGTACAAGGAATAAATATGTATAGATGGAATAAATACGTAAAGATTGATAAGACATTTAAATATATATACCTGATGGCGACCATAATCTGCTATTACCTGTTGCCTTGTCAAGACCATCTTTTCTTGTTGCTATCTGCACTATGCTTCTCCCCTGATCAGTGCCCTGGAAATGCGGCAAGCCTACGGTTTAATTCGTCCAGCGTAGGAATCTCCCCATAGACCTGAAAAAAAAAGGAAAAAAGAAAACGTCGCGAGGTCTCTATGGAGGTTGTTTACCCTTACCCTATCACGCCAGACTGTTCTAATCAGAGCCACTGCGGCGGTGAGCGCCAACCCTGACATATCTCTCTTGATCACCTCCCTCCAGGTCTTATAAGGCCTCCCTCTCCTCCTCTTATAGTCACATAGGGTAATTCTCTCGCCGCGTCGAACAGGAGCATCACAGGGCATCTCGCTCACATGCCCAAACCACCGAAGCCTCGTCTCTCGCAACTTGTCATTTATACTAGCCACCTGTAGCCTTACCCTCACTACCCTATTTCACACCCTATCTCTTTGGGTAATATCACACATCCATCGAAGCATTCACATTTCTGCTACCAACAACTGTTGCAAATGTCTACGTTTAGTAGGCCAGCACTCTGCACCATATAGCATAGTTGGTCGAATCACCATTCTATAGAACTTCCCTTTGAGTCTGATAAGGACCTTTTTATCACAGAGAACACCTGACGTACTCTGTCATTTGACCCACCCAGATTTGATACGATGTACTATATCGTTATCGATATTACCATCTCTCTGAATAATGGATCCTAAGTATTTGAAACTCAATTTCTGTGGTACGATATCAGTACCAATTGCTACCTCCGCCTCATGTCCCATTTGATGACCCGAAAAGGTTCATTCTAACTTGGCATTTACCCCCTCCTTTGTCTCATCCACCAAGACTATATCATCCGCAAATAACATACACTACGGTACCTCTCCTTGAATATGCTTAGTCAGTTCATCTAACACTAATGTGAACAAAAAAGGGCTTAAAGCTGAGCCTTAATCCAACACTAATAGCGAACGCTTCTGTGTCACCTCCGACCATCCGTACACTAGTCAATGCTCCTTCATACATATCCTTTATTACTTTGATATAAGTGCTAGGAATGGCCTTAGCCTCTAAACACCTCTACAAGAGTTCTCTAGGAGCCCTGTCATATGCTTTCTCCAAATCTACAAAAACTATGTGTAAGTCCCGTCTCCGTTCCCTGTAGCATTCCATCAATCTCCTAAGTAGATGTATAGCCTCTGTCGTGGACCTACCCGGCATAAATCCAAATTGATTGTCTGATATCGGAACAGCTCTTCGGATTCTCCTTTCAATTACCTTCTCCCACAACTTTATGGTATGACTTAATAATTTGATGCCTCGATAATTGTGACATTGTTGGATGTCTCCTTTGGCCTTATACAAGGGATT
>JAOTAX010000003.1:24366918-24378521 GCA_025629825.1 Erythroxylum guanchezii | reverse complement strand
AATCACCCACACATTAGTTTAAGTATCTCTATACTTTAATTTATGAGATCAATTACTTTCTTCATAAGAAAGAAACAAAATTTATGCTAGTTTTACTATTTCAACAATATCTAGTCTTAATTAAACTACAATTAGGAACATTTAGGAATAACATATAAGTGTAAATTGAATTTCATAATTATGATTTCTTCGTAATTTCAATTACACAGTAATTATTCCAAAGATTTTATCTTTAGCATTAAAAGATAAAACATTAATTAAATTAATACATAACGATAAATAAAGCCTTTTCATTAATTAAAATATGATGCCATACATTAATTTGCATCTAATTGATTGGCTGCAAGGTTTTATTGATTCTTATGATTTTCATAATTTTTAAAAACTAGAAGAAACTAAATCTAAAAATAAAAATTTAAAACTCAAATAAACATTTTTTTCACTAAATTTGGAAAAAACAAAAAATAAAAACAAACCAACCCTAAAATACTGAATTTGAAAAAAAATAAAAAATAAAAACAAACAAACCATTAGCTTCTAGTCTGCTTTCCATAGTCACATAAGTTTAGCTGCCAATTCTTGCCAATGTGATGGTTAGACTATTAATAGGTCTTTTGTGAAACCAAGTTATTTCTCTTAAGGGTTGCCTAGTAATATTCTTTTACATTCTAAAAAAATAATTTAAGTTCTAAAATAAAAGATTGATATAAAATTTTAAAACTGTTTCTTTTACTTTTTTTAAAAAATAACTATTAAAAAAGGAAGATGAATTACAATATTGTTTTACAAAATTTAATAGACATGAGATGTAAAGCAAAGACGAAAAAAGAAGGCAAATCCTATAAAAGAGCCCCTGTGATATACTTGATTATTCATCTTAGCCCTTGTGTTTTTAATTCGTTCACTTTAGCCCCTGTGTTTTTTATTCTCATTCAAGATACCCCAATTGGGTATTTTCGGACAAATTTGCTCTTGGAATTCAATAATCTAAGGGCAAATTTGTCCGAAAATATCCAATTGAGGTATCTTGAATGAGAATAAAAAACACATGGGCTAAGGTGACCGAATTAAAAACACAGGGGCTAAGATGAATAATCAAGTATATCACAGGGGCTGTTTTATGTGATTTGCCAAAAAAGAACGTTAGGCTGCTGTCGGAGAAATCCCGAGGGGCTTGAAGGGAATTTGGAAGTGGAGCTAAGGCCTAATCTAAATCTTGAGCATTATTCACTTGACACGTAACGATTATTAACTCTCTAAAATCATGAACGATGTGGATTCCCAAGGAATTAAATTTAATTTTGACGGTGTCAACTAAATGGAGTAGAGCGACACAACCTATTCTTTGGGTTTACATTTGATATGTTATTATGTTGTAACTTTCCACACCAGAGATTGGTTAATCGTTGAACTATTAATTTCATGATATGCCATAAATGTTTAGTTGCTTTACTACATTTTATAATGCTAATTCCGTCGTTATTTGGACATTATATTCAAAATCCTCCGAGCTGTGACACGAAAAGGAATTCCAAATCCCAATAGAGATTACATATGTTGCTTGTTGACCGTCTAAAGAGCCACTTTGAGGGGACAGAAAGCAAGATTATCATCACCGTAACCAAAAGTAAAATCACTAACTATATTTACCAAACCGGAAATAAACGTTTGAGTTTGAGGATCATATTCAATTAAATAACCAACTGGAAAAAAACAAGAAGAAAAACATCATTGATGTGTATGGAAAAGCGTCAGCAATGACTAAAACTTGGAAATTTTTTTGGCCTGTGTTTGATTATTAGATGAGTGCATAGTTTTTAATTCACATAAAGTCACTGCGAATGATTTTGGACTGGGAAAATTCGTGTGTGCTAGAGAATAAGGGATCTCTAATTTGGATAGATACTAAATATATCCAAAACCAAATTTAAGGATAACTAACACTAGTTGAAAATAAAAACACATCTAAATTCTTATGCAAAGCTGACAGGTAATGTTTTGGCTGCTCTCCACCAACCTACCACAGTTGTGCTGAAAACTGTGGTTTGATTGACTTGTACCTTCTTTACCTAACAATACCAGAACACCACCATCTAGCAGTTGATGCCAGAACACAGGATTTCAAAGAAAAATGGAAGCAATTCAGATTTCAGAGTCAATATGTTGCTCTCAAAATACAATCTCTCTTTCATTCTTGTTTCTTGTCTTAAAATAATGAAGAGACCAAAAACCTTTATTATACTTTGTCGGCCATGCCACTCTTGAATCATTTGTGTGGTCAGCCAGCAATATCCTTAATTGTTAAGTGGACTTTCGTAATCATTGAATAGACGACTAACTCGACGCTTTCATTCTATCTGATAATGATAAGAAACTGACAATTGTCACAGTTCATCGCACTTAGAACACTTCTTATTGAAAGACCCAAGAATTGATTTTTACTCGGTAATACAACAAACTCGTAAAGTATTCTCTAATAAACTGAAAGTTGCCCCTTCCCCCTTTTCTACAAATCCATACTTTGATTCTCTCGACTGCACAAACAGGTATGACGAGCCGTTTGTTTTTTCTTGTTTTTGTAAGCTTCAAACTATTTGTCTGTATGCTTCTTTTGAATCTTTATTTACTTACACATATTACAGGTTGAGAGTCTTGGAGTCCATGAACTAGTTATTTTGTAAAGATATCATCATGAAAGGACCAAGACGTGATTCTTAACTGGTTTGAGGTTGGAAGTTCATCCCTGTTCTTTTGCTTCGATTCATACTCATTAATTACCCCTTTTACCACGGAATGCCACAACCTGAGGGTTTAGATATGGAGAGGATATCATATAGGTTGATAGCCATATCTCTTGTTCTTTCCCTTTTGGTTCATCAATCCTTGGGACTTAATGATGAAGGTCATTACCTCTTAGATATCAAGGATAGGTTGATTGATAAGGGTAACTATCTGGATAACTGGAACCCTAACGATTCCAACCCTTGTGGATGGAATGGAGTTAATTGCACTGGTGATTACAGTCCAGTGGTTTGGTATCTTGATTTGAGTTCAATGAATCTTTCTGGTTCTCTAGCAGCTAGCATTGGTGGATTAGTTCATCTGACTTATCTAAATCTTTCCTTCAATGATTTTTCTGAAACCATACCACCAGAACTTGGAAACTGTTCCAGTTTGGAAGTTGTTCTACTTAACAATAATCAGTTCGAAGGTCAAATCCCTACAGAGTTATGTCACCTTACCTCCCTGGAAATCTTGAACATATGCAACAACAGAATATCGGGTCAATTTCCACTGGAGATTGGAAGCCTATCCTCCCTTTCAGAATTAATTGCATATAGCAATAACATTACTGGATCATTACCAGTTTCTTTCGGGAAACTTAAGAATTTGAGGACTTTTAGAGCGGGACAGAATTTAATATCTGGAAGGTTACCACTGGAGATAGGAGGATGTGAAAGTCTGGAGTATCTTGGTCTAGCACAAAACAAATTAAGTGGGGAAATTCCAAAAGAGATTGGGATGCTCAAGAATTTGACAGATTTGGTTCTTTGGGGTAATCAGCTTTTAGGCCCTATTCCAAGGGAGTTAGGCAATTGTACCAATTTGGTGACTCTTGCTATCTACGATAACAATCTTTCTGGGGCCATACACAAGGAGCTTGGTCAACTTGCCTCTCTAAGGAAGCTATATCTGTATAAGAATCACTTAAATGGAACAATACCAAGGGAGATAGGAAATCTGTCTTCAGCAGCAGAGGTTGATTTCTCTGAGAATATGTTGACAGGAGAGATACCAAGTGATTTGGGTAAGATTACTGGATTGCAATTGCTCCACCTTTTTGAGAATGGACTTACCGGTGTCATCCCAGATGAGCTAACAACTTTGGAGAATTTAACAGAGCTTGATCTCTCCATAAATAACCTCACAGGTACAATTCCTATGAGGTTCCAGTTTTTGAAGCAACTGATCACGCTGCAGCTTTTCAACAATTCTTTGACAGGTAGCATTCCTCCAGACCTTGGGTTATACAGCCGACTTTGGGCAGTTGATTTGTCAAATAACAACCTGACAGGAAGAATCCCGCGTCATCTCTGCAGAAATTCTAACCTGACATTTTTGAGTTTGGGGTCAAACAGTCTCACAGATTATATTCCAACAGGAGTCATAAACTGCAAAACCTTGTTGCAACTTCATCTTGCTGGGAATGCTATTGTAGGGAGTTTTCCATCTGAATTGTGCAAGTCAACCAACATCTTGAGCATTGACTTGAGTCAGAACAAATTTACTGGTTCAATCCCTCCAGAAATTGGTAAATGCCTTAATTTGCAGAGGTTGCTTCTAGCAGAAAACTACTTTAATGGTGAGCTGCCAAAAGAGATTGGTAAACTTTCTCAGCTGGTGACATTCAACATCTCGTCCAATTTTCTCACTGGAACTATACCATCAGAAATTTTTAGCTGCCTAATGCTTCAACGACTTGATATCAGCCAGAATACTTTTGTTGGTGCTTTAACAAGCGAGATAGGTAATCTTTCCCAGTTGGAGCTTCTCAAGCTTTCAGATAATCAACTTTCTGGTGTTATACCTGTAAAGTTGGGAAAATTGGGGCGCCTAACAGAGTTACAAATGGGAGGCAACTTGTTTTCAGGCAGGATAGCTGCTGAGTTCGGTGAACTATCAAGCTTGCAGATAGCATTGAATCTCAGTTATAACAATCTTTCTGGACCAATCCCTGATGAGCTTGGCAATTTGGTGTTATTGGAAATCCTGCTGCTCAATAACAACCATCTGAGTGGTCAAATTCCAGTTTCTTTGACTCACTTGTCAAGCTTACTTGGGTGCAACTTTTCTTACAACGACTTAACAGGCCCTATACCTTCTTTAACAGTCTTCCAAAATTCTGGCATTAACAGTTTTCTCGGAAATAAAGGGCTTTGTGGGGGACCTTTTGCTAATTGCAACGAATTTCCAAATTCTTCTTCTCTTCCATTAGATAGACAAGGCAAAAATGCTCGTTTAGGTAAAATTGTTGCTATCATTGCAGCAGTAATTGGTGGCCTTTCTCTTATTCTAATTGTCATCCTTATATACTTCATGAGACGTCCAGTTGAAATAATTGCTCATTCACAAGAAAGATCCTTATCTTCTCCAGCTTTAGACATATATTGCCCTCCCAAGGAAGGATTCACATTCCAGGATTTGGTTGCAGCCACTGATAATTTTGATGACAGCTTTGTGATCGGAAGGGGAGCTTGTGGAATTGTATATAGAGCAGTCCTGCCATGGGGTCGAACCATTGCAATCAAGAAGTTAGCATCTAACAGGGAGGGAAGCAACATTCATAATAGCTTCCGTGCTGAAATTTTGACTTTGGGAAAAATCAGCCATCGAAACATTGTGAAACTTTATGGTTTTTGTTATGACCAGGGTTCTAATTTACTTCTTTATGAATATATGGAAAAGGGTAGTTTAGGAGAACTGCTTCATGGACCATTTTGTAATCTTGATTGGTGGACAAGATTCAAGATTGCACTTGGAGCTGCTCAGGGTCTAGCTTATCTGCATCACGATTGCAAGCCTCGGATTTTTCACCGTGACATCAAATCAAACAACATTTTACTTGATGACAAGTATGAGGCTCATGTTGGAGACTTTGGGTTAGCAAAAGTGATTGATATGCCATACTCAAAATCAATGTCTGCAGTTGCTGGTTCTTATGGTTACATTGCTCCTGGTAAGTTATATTGAAAGCCTGAGAATCTCAATCTTAGTTCGTATTGTAAGTCAAGTCTTATATTTAAGGTTATTAATACACTTGCATTTTGCAGCATGGTTTTTGTTGAACTTTTTAGTTCATTTTCTGAATGTGTTGGATGTTCACCAAAAGTGCTGTCTAAGTTGATAGGAAGTGCAAAAATATCTAGTGGTTCATATTTGCATAAAAACCTACTTATATAATATGTCATAGGGTTACTTGCATTTTCAGTTGCATCCCTGAGAAGATACTTCTTTGTGTTTCATAGGATCAATTGGTCGGCAATGTTGGGTCAATTTTAACATAAATTTGAACATGAAAGAGGGAATTAACTTTTGATTCTGTTAGCAACAAGTGCTGATAATTAATGATCGATCATGAAACCTACATGTAAATCATTTTCTTTTCCAAATCAAGCTGAAATGTTATCCTCAGTTCATCTAAGCCAATATGATGCTATGTAAAATGCTAATGAATGTTTCAATTGTTGTTTCTTTTTCCAGAGTATGCATACACTATGAAAGTGACAGAAAAATGTGACATATATAGCTATGGAGTTGTCCTTCTGGAACTGCTGACAGGCAGAACGCCAGTCCAACCCGTTGAGCAAGACGGTGATCTTGTAACATGGGTGAGAAACTACATCAGGATTCATTCGTTGTCACCTGGACTACTTGATGTCCGGCTGGACTTACAAGATGAGAAAATTGTGTCTCATATGATCACTGTCATGAAAATTGCATTACTTTGCACAAGTATGTCACCACTGGACAGACCAACAATGAGGGAAGTTGTTTTGATGCTTATAGAATCCAATAAACGAGAAGGACAATTCGATTCTTCTCCAAGTCATGAAGCTAATTCAAGTGATGAGCTAATTGTACATGATTAATGTCATTCATGTCCACCACAGATATGTTTTAGAACAGTACAAAAACCTTGTCCATGACTAACGCCTTGAGAAGTCAATGTTGCTTACCACATCTCAAGCTGCTTCATCAATCAGCAGCATACAACTTTTTCTACAATAACATGGATAAATCTCCCCCTGCATGCTGTTGCCAATAATCATGAATACAGTTGTATTTTGCATGAGTACTTCTTGGTACCCTGGTCATTATCGAGGATATCTATGAAAGTGACAATAAATCAAATTAAAATTAGCTTTAAAAGCAACTCATTTAAGTTCATACGGTTTTCCATTTTGACAACTGAACCGAGCTGGCTATAGTTTCAAGGAAAGACTCTCCCTCGTTGTGGAAAATAGTTGGTGTGAGAAAATGGACAAATTTTGATTTTTGAAAAAATTAATTCTCTCTTTTTTTTAAAAGTAGACGTTATATTTACATTTGCCCCCTCTCAACATGTTAACTTATTTCATTGAAATGAAGTAAGAAGTTTTTATCCTAATAATTCAAAGATTTCATTAATTAAATTTAACTAACCTTTTTTTTTTTTTTGGATAAATCAAGAGACTTTATATAGATGATAAAAAGTTATAAACAAATCTTGAGATTCCTACACATGAACATTTTGTCAACCTTACGGAGAGTGAATATTACCTACAACAGTCCTTGTAACTAATTCCTTTGAACAATTACAATCAACATTTGAAACAACTTCCTGCCAAACATGCCTTAGCAAGCTATCAAGTTATACAGAAGCTCAATTCACCTACAAACCTTCCTGTTGCATGTCAAGGAACAGCTACACAATCAATTTACTATCAACACACTAAAGTAGATTAAGTTTCTTCAAATGCTCTTGTTCTCTGCCAATTTGCTCATAACCTTTATTACTAGGAATGTGATTAGTTCTTATGCCTTCCGTTTGTATATTGTGGACCTCGATCTGCAATGAGAGAGTCTGTTGTCGAATCCTCTGCTTATTATCTGTACATGCTATTCCAAACAAGGACGTCCAGGTGTTAACTTCCTTTCATCTTTACCGAAGAAGATGCCTATACCTATCTTCTCCTTGAAACTGTTGTACCAGTTGGATTTCCTAAACTTTCAATCTGCAGAAAAAGTATGTTAGAGAAATAAACCTCATCAATTACCTCCTCACTGTATTGGAGCGGAGATGTTTCATAGCTTGGAAGATTACTCTGGAGGATACACTCCCAACATCCATGGCCTCGTCTTTAAAAGTTCTATTGTTCCGTTCAGTCCAAATATTATAGACTGTAGTAGAAAGAAGGATAGGGAAAATAGTAATGTCTAAGGTATTGATATTTGGAGCAAGATTAAACCTTACTGATATTTGGAGCAAGATTAAACCAAGTGAGAATGGATCTTAGGTTTGGCTGAAATGGAAGGTGTAGATGAAAATGGTAGAGACAATGGTCCCAAACGGATTGAGAGAATTGATATTTAAAAAACAAGTGATCTATTGTTTCATTATCCGAGAAACATAAAGAACAGTAGTTTTCATTTTTTATCATTTAGTATTATTCTTTACATTCTGCTTAGTTTTAATTTTTCCTGGAAAGTGATACAAGGAAATCCTTGGCTTTTAATTTAGAAGTAGCAAGTAGTATCTCAAAATTGTATATAGATTGTCTCGTTCGTTGTAAAAAATAGGTGGTGTCAGAAAATGGACGAATTTTGATTTTTGAAAAAGATAATTCTCTTTTTTTTTAAAAGTAGAAGTAATGTTCAAGTGCATATAATTAATATCTAAAATACATCACATATAGAATGTAATTATAAAACTATCGAAGTCTTACTATAGAAATTTGAAGAACTTACTATTCTAATATATATATGATTGAACTTTTGTTGTTAACGGTTCAAATATATGGGTAGTAAATTTAGAATGGTTTAAAAGATTCCAGGTATCTTTTGAAAATATTTGAGTGAACACAACCTATCGTGCTAAATACGGATTATAAATTTAGAATATTTTTAGAAGAGTCCAAGTATCTTTTGAAAGTATTTGGGTGAACATAACTTAACATATGAATATGATTATGTGTTAGGTGTGTTTTTCTGGAATACAAAGGTTAAGACACGGGTTAGAACATGATTGAAACATGAGAGAATTGGCGTGGAAATGTTTTTTTTAATAGAACATGGTTTGAGATACAAGCGTGCCAGAGCCCATGTTCATATTGTTAGAAGATATAGTGAGTTACATACCCTACGATATGACCATGTTAGGGGTTGAAAAATAAGTTGATGAAGAAATGTGTTTTCTTATTTCATCATAAATGAAACTGTACAAGCTAAGAGTATTTATACTAAACGCTAGAAGAACACTATTGGCTATTTGAGGAGATGTACTGGAGAGGGGCAGCTACTGCAATAGTGGGCTGAGAGCGATATGTACAGAGGAGCAGGAGAGCAAGGGATAACGTGGTGGCCTTCTGACATTGTGTCCCTTTGCAGGCTGGCTTGGTCTGCTGGTCTCTGAGGGTGAGGTTTGCGTGAATAGGAGGAATGCAGGGAAGGTGAATAACACTGGGTGGCTAATGGGTGTCGGGTTGTGGGCCAAGTGGGTAAGCCCACTTTAACACCCCCTCCTCAAGTCGGAGCTCCGGAAATGAGGACGGATCCGCACTTGACTTTTAGGGCATCAAACGCGCATGCGGTGAGAGGCTTGGTGAAGAGGTCGGCTAGTTGCTGCTGACTGCGCACATGGTGGAGATCTAAGAAGCCCGAGCTTACTGCGTCCCGCACGAGGTGGAGGTCGATCTCCAGATGTTTTGTGCGCTCGTGGAAGATGGGATTCCGAGAAATGTAGATTGCGGCTTGATTATCACAGTATAAAGGTATGGCGTCGAGTCTCTCCACTTGAAAACACCGTAGCAAGTGGTCGATCCACTTGAGTTCGCACGTAGTAGAGGCTAAACTGCGGTATTCCGCTTCGGCAGAGGAACGACTGACTGTTGTTTGTTTTTTTGTTTTCCAGGAGATGGGAGAGCTGCCGAGGAAGACGCAGAAGCCAGACAAAGACCGGCGGCTGAACGTACAACTGGCCCAATCCGCATCGGAGTAAGCGGTAAGTCTCAGATCTGTATCAGAGGCATAAAATATACCTTGGGTCTGTGTCCCTTTGAGGTACCGGAGAACATGTGTGACTGCGTCCCAGTGGGGTTCCTCGGTGTTTGCATGAACTGACTGAGCTGTTGTGTGACGTAGGTGAGGTCAGGTCGGGTGAAACTCAAATATTGGAGGCGGCCGACAATGCGTCTGTACGATTCTGGATCTGGGAGCAGGTCCCCGTCATCTGTGGTAAGTTTCTGACCTGGGACGATGGGTGTGACGCAAGGTTTGCAGTTTAGTAGATTGGTCTCGTGTAGAATGTCCCGTATGTACTTGTGTTGGCTGAGGATTGTTCCTTTGTCCGACCTTGCAATTTCGATCCCTAGGAAGTATTTGGCATATCCTAGGTCTTTGATGGGGAATTCATGGTTTAGGGCGTCGCGGGTAGTGTTGAGTAGATCCTCCCTAGCTCCGGTGATAAGGAGATCATCTACGTATATGATAACTGCCACAAAATTGTTGCCCTGTCCCTTTGTGTACAGGCAGTGATCCGCTTCAGTTTTGTCAAATCCCAACCCCTTCAGCTTTGTAGATAATTCTTTATGCCATTGACGCCCAGCTTGTTTGAGTCCATAGATGGACTTTAATAATTTGCAGACCTGGCCTGCTTTAGCTTTCTCATAGCCTCGAGGGGGCAACATGTAAATCTCTTCATCTAGATTGCCATGTAGGTATGCATCATTGATATCACATTATATGATGGGCCATTTTCTGATTGTAGCCACAGCTAGGAAAGTTCTGATGGTCACAACTCTTGCCACAGGTGAGAAAACTTCTGAGTAATCCACACCTTCCCGTTGATTAAACCCTTTTGCCACTAGTCTTGATTTCAATTTATCTACTGTGCCATCAGGGTTGTATTTCACCTTGTAGACCCACTTGGAGGCGATGGCTCGCTTTCCTTTAGGTAAATCTGATAACACCCATGTCCGATTTGCTTCTAGGGCAGTGAGTTGGTCTTGCATAGATTGTACCCATGTTGGTGACTTGCTTGCTGTTTCATAAGATAGTGGTTCAAAAATGGAACATACATTACCTATAAATTCTTTGTGAGCTGGTGTATGTATGATCTGGAAACTTGATGTCTTGTCACCATGTACTTCTGCAGGCCCACAGATTGGCAATGCAATGTCAGCTGAAGCAAGGAAAGAAGTGGAAGGATGAGCCGATGCATGGTGGACATAGTCTTCAAGGTATTTGGGTATGGTATGTGTTCTTTGGCTTCTTCGGATGTTGTTATATGTGGTGTTGTTTTGGTCAATGGCAGTGTGATGTTGGGGTGATGTTGTGACTGTTGTGTATGTGTCTATGGTGGGCTGTGAGTCGAGTGGATCTGGAGTGTCATTGAGGCTGTCTGTGCAGTCATGAGTGAGGTTATGAGGGAATAGTGGCAGTGGGGTCTGCTGGTGGGTTGACTGTAGATGGGTCAAAGGAAAGGTATCCTCATGGAAAGTCACATCTCTTGAAGAAAAGATGGTGTGGGTTTCCATGTCCATGACCCTATAGGCCTTGTAGTCGGGCATGTATCCAAGGAAGATGCATTTGGATGCTCTCGGGTCGAGTTTGGTTTTGTGGGGAGTTTTATTGAGAGCAAAGCATAGGCATCCGAAGGTCTTTAGGTGGTCATAGGTGGGTTTCCTATTGTGCAGCTTCTCATAAGGGGTTTTCCATTGAAGAGATTTTGTGGGGATCCGGTTTAGGAGGTAAGTGGCAGTGAGGAGAGCTTCCCCCCAATACTGTTTAGGTAAGTGGGCTGTGAATAGTAGGGCTCTTGTGATTTGGAGTAGGTGCTTGTGTTT
>JAOTAX010000003.1:24347151-24360203 GCA_025629825.1 Erythroxylum guanchezii | reverse complement strand
TATTATGCATGAACAGTCCTAAGTCATTCCAATCTATCTCATCCTATGCCAAATTTACTATTTTACCCTTCCTGTCGGGGGTGGGATATTACATACATAATCAATTTTCTCTAAACAAATACCTTTCATCCTTATAGGGCATTCTAAAAGTTGAATTCTCACATGCTTTAAATACATTGACAAATCAAGATCATTAATATATGAGTCCCTAATATGCTCAAATCCCATCAATTTAGTATACACAACACCTAATAAAGCATGTATCCTAAATAATGCATCAATTATTATATTCTCCTGACGTTGCTTATATTTTACCACATAAAGAAAAGTCTCTATAAAATCAACCACTTGGCATGTCTTTTACTCAACCTACTTTGACCTTGGATATACTTCAACAACTTATAGTCTGTATGTATCACAAACTCCTTAGGCCATAAGTATTATTGCCAAGTCTCTAAATCTCTTATCAATACATACATCTCCTTATCATAAGTGAGGTAATTTATCCTACTAAACTTCTCACTAAAGTACATTATTGATATTCTATCTTGCATCAATACCGCTCCAATTCCTAAACTTGAAGCATCATACTCAATCTTAAAGGTGTTAGTAAAATTTGGTAAAGTTAACACAAGATCTAAACTTAACTTCTCCTTTAAAAGACTAAAGACTCTCCCTTGATCTTCACCCCATTTAAATCTTATACTTTCTTGATTATCTCAGTTAATGGTGTAGTAATTGTACTAAAGTTCTTAATAAATCACTTATAAAAACTAGCCAACCCATGAAAACTCCTAACATAACTCACAATCTTGGGTGTTATCCATTCTCTAAATAGCTCTCACTGTCTCTTCATCTAACTGTATAACTTTTGCACTCACCATATAACTAAGAAACACAACCTGTTCAATGGAAAATGTACACTTCTTTAAATTGACATATAAATTTTATTGTCTAAGCACATGTAAAACATGATCTAAATGCTCAAAAAGTGCATATATGGTCTTACTATATACAAAAATATCATTAAAGTACTTACCATAAACTTGCTTAAAATTCACGTAAAACATGGTTCATTGATCTCATAAAAGTACTTAGTGCATTAATCAAATCACAAGGCATTACTAACCACTCATATTATCCATGTTTAGTTATAAAGGTAATTTTTCATTCATCTCATTCTCTAATTCTAATTTTATTTTACCTAGATTTTTGGTCAATTATAGAGAATATACAAAGCACCAAACAACTCATTAAGTATGTCATCTAATCTAAGAGTTAGATTGTAATACTTTATAACAATTTTGTTCATAGTGAGAATCTACACATATTCTCTATATTCCATCATTTTTTAGTACTAGCAAAACAAAAGCAGAATGTGGACATCGACTCTCAGTTATATAGACCTTCTCCAAAAACGCTTCCACTTGCTTTTATATCTCTTTGGTCTTCTTTGGATTTGTCTGATAGGCTAGTCAGTTTATAATCTACACACTTAGAATAAATTTGATTTAATGCTCAATACCTTGGACTAATGGCAATCTACTTGTTATATCCTTTTATAAGAGATCTTTAAACTCCTATAAAAGAGATATAATACACCTAGGTAAGGTAACCTTAGTATTCACTTCGTGAGAAATAAAATATTCTTTGTAAATAAGAAAAAGCATCTAGAATTTGTCCAATACTACATCTCTCACATCCCCTACTCTCTTTACCAAGCTTGCACATTTTCCTTTGTATTTGTCTCATTTTTTACTTTTTCCAAAGTTTTTGAAAAATTGTCAAGTGTTTGCTCTCGTTTCTTTTCCCTTGCTCTCTTTTTCTTACCCTTATACATCTTGAGCTAGTCTTCATATACTTTCTTTGGTGATAATAGAGCAAGAGTGATTGGTTTTCCATCCATAATAAATTAATATCTATTTTTGCAATTGTCATATATGACCCTCTATTCGAATTATTAAGCATGTCCTAAAAGGATGTGTCTCACTTATACAGAAACCACATCATATAGTACCTCATCTTTGTATATCCCAATGGAAAAAGAAACTCTCATATACTTTGTTATCTTAACCTTGCCATTCATTCAAATATTGTAGGCTACATGGTTTATGGTGTTTGGTAGTTATTTGTTGGAAATCCTAAACTTTCCACCAACTCTATACAAGCCATGTTAGCACAACTTCCCCCTTTATGATCATATTGCATACTCGATCCTTGGTGATATAGCTAGTATAGAAAAGTTTTTCCTCTTCTCATTCACTTTATCATCTCCTACTTGCATACTCAACATCTTCATAGTGACTAGCATCCTTCCCACCTTAGGCCTTCTAATGCACTCCTCGTCACTAGCATCTTCTAAGCTAGACATCTCAACTTTCACCTTATCTTCACTCTCAAATATATTCTCACCTCTTCCTTCATCATCATCATCACCATCACTCTTTTAATGGGTTATTGGGATGCTATATGTCCTCTCCCTAAAACACTTCCAACACATGATGTCTCAATTCCTAGTTATATGAGTATAATCATTCTTAGCTTTCTCTTAAATAGGTGTTAAACTTTCAACTTAATTACTTCATACTTGGGTTTTAGAGCCATATCCTCTTTTTTACTTCTCTATGATGAAGAACTTGCGCTTGACACACCAAAATGGTTAGTAAGCCTCTTTTTGAGATGTCTCTCTATCTTAATGGCTATATGCACCACATTTACTAACTCTATATAATGATGTAGCTTCATAATATTAGCAATTTTACTATTCAGCCCCTAAAAAAATTAAACTATTGTCTCCTCCATATCCTCCTCCATATTGGCCCTAGTCATAGCAACCTCTATGTTCTCATAGTACCCCTCTATACTCTTGGAGCATTGGTTTAACATTTGTAACCTTTAATAGAGCTCCTTATAATAGGAATTTGGCATAAACAAATTCCTCATCACCAAATTCATCTCCTCTCAAGTTATAATATGCAACTCTTAGTTCCTCCTTTTAGTGGGAATTTGTTTATCCCTCTAGTCCATCACATAGTCACTAAACTGTAGTACCTAACTTAACAATTTTCTCCTTTAAGAAGTTATAACAATCATAGACTAGCTCCACTTGCTTCTCCCACTCTAAGTATGCATTTAGAATCTATCTTCCTTAAAAAAAGGTGGTATTGCCATCTTAATACCATCCATATTGTTTTTCACCCTCTCATCATACGCCCTTTCCTCCTCACTTGCTTCCTTTTCTTTGGATATGGTTATTATTCAGGTATGAGTCATAATGTACATACACAAAAGGTTAGTAGCAAAAGCACTACCACACGTGTTTCATTATAAGAATTCACACAAATCTTAATACAAGCTCCTAAGTAAAGGTTCTACTAAAAATAGATAATCTAAATTAAGAAATCTAATTTAAATATCCCCTTCTTCAGGTACTCCTAGAAAAAACAATTTTAAGAAAAAAAATAAAAAAAGAATGAAACTAGAAGCCAATGAATAAGAAAACTTAAAACAGAAAATTAAGTTCGAAGGGGACTTAATTGGATTTAATAACAAGAAGAAGAATTTGAAAAGAATGAAATAATGACATTAATTGCAAGAATAACTAGATAAATATAATATCTTTTGGTATTACGATTCCTTGTCCTTTTTGGAATAAAAATAAACTTTTCTTTAATGATTCATGTAATTACTGGCTACTTTGTATTTATTTATATGAAACTGTTAGGGCTTTCTCTTCATAAAATTTTTCTTTTTTAATTAACTTGAAACTTAAGAATCAAGGAACATAAACTCAAGAATATTTTATTCTTAATGAAACTTTAGAAAAGACAAAAATAATAATGAATATTAAATGTGTAAACAAAAGATATTAATAATGAACATAATTATATAATTGAGTTTTGATACCAATTTCGATACAACCCTCACCAATAAGAACTAATGAGATTCGATATCATTACAAAAGGACCTAGGATCATCCTATCATAAATAAGTTAATCTAATAAAATCGAACATAAAAAAGATATGGGAAAAGGATATAAATCGCCACACTCCAAAATAGAAAGGATTAGGAATGACAAGATCTTAGGATTTTGATTTCCATTAGCAAGTTAAATAAGATCGAAGTTTTTAGAGAATCATATGCAAGAGCGCTCTAAAAGATGAAAGAAAAATCATTCCAATGGTTTTATAAATCAATAATAATGTAATAATCCCCGATTATAATAGTTCCTAAGCCTCTTATAAGCATGGAACTTAAAAACTATTGTTATAAAAGGAAATAAACACTTAAAATAAGAAAATCCTATCAAAATAACAAAATCTTATATGTAAACAATATGAGATCCATGGCTATCTTAGACCATAATGAATGTTGGTTTTGTTATGAATAAGAATATAGTAAACCATAGATGAATCATGTATTACTTACATGTTAAACACCAATGTCAGCTTTGTTTTGAAACTTCAATTTACAAAAACCTTGCAAAAGGACAATTCCAATTATAAATATGATTGTAGCGCTAGTTACATTCAGCTTCTTCCATAATCTAGTAATAGAAAAGGATTGTTGTTAGTTATCCTTGAATCTTGATGCCAGTTATGTACCATAATGACGATTTTTTAGCTTTCTCCTTCATTTGATTCTTCATGGCATGTCTAACTTCAACCTTTAAAAGTAGTAAAGCTTCACTTCTTGAATATAAATCCACCATTAATTCATTAAGGGATTCTTTTGTCTTTTACCCTACTCCATGTCATCAATCCTCTAATTTCCTTTAATGGATCTCTATTAACTCTTTCTACTTGAGTATTAGATGTTTGATTCCCATCACATGTGCTAGACCATGGAGATTTCATTTGTCGTGGAAATATAGAAGAAACTAAAATGTCGATACATGTTGAGATCTCTGACAAACAAGTTGTATTTAAAGTAAAGACTTTATAAGTTAAATGGATCTAGAACAACATATCAATGCATTTAACCAAATAGCTAGTAACCTACTAAGGCCCAAGGTGACTATTATAGATGAGGATAAATAATGATTTTATTTTGTTCTTTACCTATTTCTTATAAACATTTGATGATCATACTATTAGGTAAAAAGATAGATAATATGGAGGACATTACCACTACTTCATTAGTTCATAACCAAGAAAGACTTAATACTAGTAAAAGATCTCAAATTGAAGGGTTATATGTGAGGGAAACTAACATTATAAGATTTAAGGGTTATATGTGAGGGAAACCAACATTATGGGATAAAGTAGGGGAAAGATGGCTTATCCAACAAAATTCTAGATCTAAACCCAACGAAAAAAAAGTGGTATAGTGCTATAAGTGTAAGCAAGCTAGACATATTAAGAGGGGCTTTTCATATAAGAAGGAACAAGTGATAAAAGGTAAAGTGATGATTTTTTAAGGTAGACTAATCTAGCACAAAAAAGGGACTTAGATAACAGTGATGTGGAAAAGGATGTGAGATTTCACAAAATTAGGAAGTTGATTACATCTTATCAAATATTGTTAGAAAAGGATCAAACTTTAGAAAATGCAATTGATATGTTGAAACTGATTAACATGGAGAGTTTCAGGTATTGCTTGGACTTGATTAACATCTCAAGGTATTAAACATGGTTACAACAAACCTCCAAAGAGCATATTCGTCGATTTGAAGATTGTTGTATATTGCTCATATATATAGACATGCGATCTTATAAGTATTTCTTAGAGTATATTAACTAAATTTGGTATATCCAATAAGGTGGAGATTTTTATCTGTAGCTCATATATATGTGTTGCAATATTAGAATATTTTTGGAAGAACATGAGAGTTTCTTAAAAGTATTTAGGAGATCACGACCTGACACACGACCAAATGTTAGAATGTTTTCTTCTCTGGAATTCAGAGGTGGACACACAGGCATGTTAGTTTTGAAAAGGATTTTTTAAAGAGGAAATAACCTAAAAAATATGTGTGTCATAGTCTATGTCAATGTAGTGCAAAGATATATTGAGTTACACAATTTAGAAAAAATGTGTTTATATTCATTCACATAAACAAAATATGATCATGTACTCTACTTTAATTGTAGACAATCCAACTATAGAATGGATCATTTTTATAATAGATAAAAGTAAATCATACCTATAGTAGATCTCTTATTATCCAATTCTATTACAATGTCTAAATATATACCCCATAACGTGGATCACCCTCTTAGCTACTAAATACAATCTCATAATTATTCACACCTCTCAAGCTGAAAGGTACTTCTAAAAAATCTTAGGGTCTTTATCTCCTGTCATCTCCTTTGTTGCACTAATTAAAGAAATCACTCAGCGTAATATGTGAACACAGGAGGTTGAAGTACCTTTAAAGATTGAACAAACACTCAAGTCACTGGCTCCCTTTAAAGCTTTTGTTCTTGATAGCGTTCACATCCATTTCTTCATTCAGATATGGTTTTCAATTAGTGAAGTAGTGGTTGATTAAGGAGTTCTTCTCAAATAAAAGAATGCTCAAAGAAGTGAACAGTGCCACCCTCATTACTCTATTCCTTAAGGGAAAGGAGCGTAAATCATTGAAGGACTACATGCCCATTTGTTGTTGTAATTCGATATATAAGGTAATATCCAAAGTGATTGCTGAAAGGAAGAAACATGTCTTATAAACTCTCTTAGATCCATCTCAAGGTGCATATATCCTCAAAAGGCAGGTAGGAGACAATATAACACTGAATTAAAAGTTCTTTAAACATTATAATAGGAAGAAAAACTATACAAATTGTGCTCTTTATTGATTTTCAAAAAGCCTATGATACTGTGGATTAGAAATTCATACTCAACATATTTAAGAGCTTTTGGTTTCTTTGACAAATTTATTGATTGGACTAAGCAATGTTGATCTAATGTTTCATATAGAATTATGGTTAATCAAAAGCCTTCCAACCCTATCCAAAGACTCAAGGGCATCAAGAAAAAGGATCCCATTTTTGCTTATTTATTTTACCTAGTGATGGAAGTATTTAGTAAGTTTTTGAGAAGAGTTGCTAATAGGAATAGCTCTTTCATATTCCACTCTAGATGTAAAAGGTTAAGGACAATCAACTTGAATTTTACTAATGAGTTGAATTTTTCTAATGATTTCTTTATATTCTCCAAAGCAGATGGCAGTTCAATGTCCTCACTCATGAATACACTAAATATATTTAACAAGATGTCGAGTTTAAGTATAAATAAAGACAATTATAGTTTGTTTGTTTTTGCTAGTGAAAGAAGTTAAGTTGCTTGGATTTCCATAATCACTAGATTTAGTGTGGCTCAACTTCTTATCAAGTACCTAGGCATGCTAATTTCATCTACTAGACTTATATGTGTTGTTCTTAAACCAATATTAGATAAGGTCAAAAAGAGAATAGAAAGTTAGAGCTCGAAGGTATTGCCTCTAGCTGAAAGATGCCAATTAATAAATTCAATTCTTAACTCCTTGAGTGTATACTAGGCCTCTCTTCTAATCTTCCTCAAGCAATAATAAAAGGCCATTGAAATATTGCTCAAAAGATACCTATGGTCTAGCAAAAGAGATAAGGAAACTAATCCTAAAGTTATCTGGTCTGATATTTGTAAACCAAAGAAAAAAAGAGCTTTGGGTATACATTCAGTAAAAATTTCTAATTCAGTCTTACTAGCCAAAAGAGTATAGAGGCTTTTACAGGGAAAAAATCTTTAAAGGTAAGATAGGTTTATATCTTTACATCAAAGATCAAAATTTTAGGATAACTAAACACCTTGGTAATGCTTCAACTCTAATGAAATTCCTATTTAGGATGAGAAGCAAGATGAAGAACTCATATGTAAGTATCACAAGTAATGGCATGAACACTTCTTTTTGGCATAATTATTGGACTCCATTAGTTCCTTTAGAGCTAACGGAAGAAGCTGAATCACCTGATACCATAGTAGCATGATTATAATCAAATAGAGTAGATAAAATTTTGTCTAATTATGTATTATCAAAGGAAGTCATACAAAGAATAACATCTTATGCCAATAATCAATATTCTTTTTCTTCTAATTTTGTTATAGACAACAAAATTCTATACATTGAGGTCGTGGTGGTTGATATCATGGTTAGGGAAAAAATACCTATTCAACTCATTTTAATGGTTATATATTACACAATATTCTCATCATCAAGGAGCTATTGATTATAAGGATCATCAATTTAATTTCTTATCATGGTTTTATTATACTTATGGTCGATGATCATTTAGCTAGATAATGTCTAACTTTAAGGTTAAATCAACAATAGTCACTCACCTTTAGGTTGAATACCAATTTGACAACACCTAACCCCTTATTGAAAAATCAATGGATTATAGATACTAAGGAAATGTATCATCTTAGACCTAAAATCAAAAATCTCACGTCACATCATTACTATGAAGGCCTTAATAACATCCAAAGTAGAAATGGTAAGATAACCCTAGTCTTTAGCTTCAATTCTTCTTATTGTCACTCTTCCAATTGTTCTTTTCATTTCTATGATATTTTACATATTCCATAATCTTACAATGACTTGCTTTCTATTTATTTTGTTTACCAAAGCTAAACTAACGTATCTATTCCTCATCATTTTGTGATTAAAGATTTTCACAAAAAGGAACCATTACATACTATCCAAAATGATTATAGGTTATGCATCATACTACTTAAACCCATTTAGCAACCAAGCCCCCTATAGATGCTTATGTCTTAAAACACTTAAACAAAGTGGGTGCATTGAAAGGAAACATAGACATATTCTAAATATTGGCTTGTCCTTGTTATATAATTCATTTATGCCCTATGAATACTAGAATTATGTATTTGATATAGTGACATATCTAACTCATAGATTGCTTACTCCCGTATTTATCACAAATTATTTTAGCAAAGTCCTAGTTATGATACGCTTCTTACGTTTAGCTGTCTTTATTATCTATGAATTTGTCATTCCAAAATCTATGTTTTAAAGGGTTATAGTAAAATTCACAATGGTTATATTTATTTATGTTTTTCTACCAAAAATTTTGTTGTCACATGATATGTGGTGTTTAATGAACATACATTCCCTTTTGAAGAAATTGAAGATGGTGTTGCATATGGTGCTCCAATTTTATAGTCCTCTAATAACACCTATCCTACTACCATTATTTTACCAGCTACATTTCTTCTTCCTATTCACCTGAAAATACTAATTTCCATGCAAACACAATCGCATTAATTGAACCACCCGAAGCTAACAGTCCTCCATCAAATATGCAATCACTAGCTTGTCCAAATGAATCTTACAAATGTAAATCCGTCCCAACACTATTAACCATGTTGAATAATTCCATTACTACTTAATTGTCCTCCAATACAACTTGTTCAGCCCATAACTCATCTTTTTGAATTTCTATACATCACACTACATCATTTGGACTTCCTTTGGTAGTTAACTAATGACTGATATGTTTTTTCGTGAATGTAAAGTGTAATTGTAGCTAGCATTGGTATATACAGGTTGAGCTCACAAGAACTAGAATTACTAGTATTTACCATCTTTCTATTATCTAGTATAACAAATTATGGTGATAATAATTATTTCAATTTAAAATTAAAATAATAAACTAAAATAAATTAACACAATAGACTAACTAGAACAAAGATTAAACTTAG
Source organism: Erythroxylum guanchezii (assembly GCA_025629825.1). NCBI lineage: Eukaryota > Viridiplantae > Streptophyta > Magnoliopsida > Malpighiales > Erythroxylaceae > Erythroxylum > Erythroxylum guanchezii. The sequence goes on along the minus strand of JAOTAX010000003.1, from coordinate 24,350,500 downwards.
AAACAATTAAAGAAAAAATGGCATCTAGAATTAAAATCTCTTTAAGACTTCTCATGAAATCATGATTTCACCACTTGATTTAATCTATAGTTTATTAGACTGTAAAAATTCTTATCTCATTTTAATATCTTTCTCAATACTATTAATGAATAATTCTTAGTTGAATAATTGGAATTTCTTTCTAGTTAGAACCCCTAAGATTGCATTAATCGATTAGTAAATTTCACTGTTAGGTTTAAACTAATCTAGAAGATTTATGTCGACTTATCTCTAGGTTTGCATGCAAATCTTTCAATTATGGTTGATATATTCCTACAAAAGGATTTCTCAAATCTTACTTGTATGAAACCATACATTAAACTAGTATCTCGAACATATTAATTTAAGGCTTAAAATATGTAATTAAATTGCAATAAAACTAAAGAATGAACTAAGATAAAATAAAATTATTATAAGATCTATCCTAATGTTCATCTAATCCAAGTACCATCAAAATTTGAGTTCAAAATTACAAAAGACATAACATTAAAACTAAGGGAAAACCACAAAACTAAAAGAGACATGATGAATTCCCTTTTTGATCTTTATGAATTCCACTTTAGATTGATAGAAATCCACTTTAAATGTGCTTCCTTGCTTGTTCTTCATTCTCTCTATCGTTCTAGGCCATCAATTTGCATTTCCCTAAGCCTAAGTTAAGCCTCCTACGAACCTCTGTTGGCCCCCGAAATTTTTCTTGATGAATAAGCATGATTTAAATTAATTTTTGAGGTCTTGTTAGATAAATTATTTTATTTAGAGTTTAATTGTTATGCCAAAGTTAGAATTAATTAGTGTACGATTAAGGTATTAGAGTAATGGCCTTAGGTAAGTAAACTTTGGATTAAATGAAGAAGTGTTATTTTTGGAAGAACAAAGTGAGTGAAGGGCAAAGTGGGAAAAATAGGAATGAAAATGTGTCTTGGCTTAGAAGAAGTGGGAGAAGAGAAAAGAAGAAGAAAAGAAAGAAGAAAGCTAGGGTTTTCGAGATTTTGAAGATTTTGAAGCTAAAACAAGTAAGTATAAGCTTTACCTCTTCTTTATTGCTAGATGAAATATAGTTAGTGATTGTTAGAAGTGAAACACAATGTTGATTGTGGGTAAGAAGTTGTTGATGAATGGTTTGAGTAATGTTTTAATCGTTTAGGGTTTAATGATCAAAGATAGATTTTGATGTAATTGTTAGTGATATTGGGTTCAAATGAGCTTGGAAATGAAGTAGAAGAGGTGGTTTAGGGTTAAGATAGGTTATATTTGAAATGGGAAGTATATAGATGAAGAATGTCAAAAAATGTCTTCAGAATGAGTTTCTGGAACACGGCGAACTCCAACAACTTCGCCGCATGTTTCGGTATTTTGGGCATAACTTCTGCTGTAGATGTCCAAATAGAGTGATTTTTGATTTGGTGTAAACTAGAGACATAGGGATACAAGTTTTCTGAAGAAATAAAGTTTTATTTCAGTCTTTAAGAACCTCAATTGTTGGACGGAAGTTGAGTATAGAATATTGTTTCAGCATGAGGATGGTCCCGGTATGTGTGGGGTATAACTTCCATATTTCTGAACAAATTGAATGAGTTTGCTGTCGTTAGAAACTTAAGAAAATGAAGAATATTTTTCTAGAAAAAAGTGTTATCGAATTTCTTCATTTACCTGATCATAGCGATCATGGAAAATTGACTCGAAAGTTTAGATTTTGAAATGGTTATAGTTCAATTTTAGCACTTTTGCTTATTAAAGCCTTGTGAATTTCCTTTGAATGTTGTTTGAATGAGAGCTTGGTTTGTTATAGGAAACCAAGCAAACCCGATCCAAGAGCAAGAGGAAAGACAACACTGAACTTGGATTATCAGCCGAAATAGGTGGGTGATGTATTTACAGTTATTGTGTGATTGAGCAAATTCTTGCCCATGTGTGAATATGTGTTTTATGTTATGCATTGAAAGATGCATAACATTTTGATTGAATATGTGATTAATTGTTTGGAAATGATTTGTTGAAAATTTATAATGATTCTGATTTCGTTATGCTGTGAAAGAAGCATGATATTTGATATGAGTAAATTATGATTTTGATCATGTTATGCCTTGATATTTGTCATGGAATTCTGTATAAATGAAAAGAAAGAAGGAAAAGCATGAAAGCATATCATTTTGATAAAATAATTCTGAGCATGATTATGTGCTTTCGCTTGGGCGAGAGTGGGACCATTCTATTCGTCACGTGCACGTTGACAAGGGCCTTCTCCTGGCTACTCGCTTGTGGCATATGAGCTCCAAAATGGACTCATTCTATTCATGGGATAAACTTCAGTTTCGTCATTCTGTTTCATGGAACCCTCGAGCTATTTGTTGTGCATTGCATATTTGAACTGTTAAGTATGAAGCATATTGAGTTGTTTTGTGAATGAAGATAAGTGTGATGAATGTGTAAATTGCTTGAATAAAGTATGAGTGCTAGAATTGCTGGACATATATACATACATATCCTTGAATTTGTGCTAATTACTGATGGCTATAAATATATTAGCCACTGAGCTGTGTAGCTCAACCCCTTTATTTTCCCTCCTTAAGTGCGGAACAAGACAACAATTAATCCTTGCAAGGCATCAAAAACTCCACGATAGTTAGAGACTTTGTACTAAGTTAGTGACTATATTGGATAGCTTTATAGGCATATCAACATTGAGCATCATTTTGTAATTGTATTAAGCTTTGATATGTATGATGTTATGTAAGTAAAGTTTGTTCAAACTCTTTGGAATGAAAATGGTATGAAGAATTGGAGTTCCTTTTGTGTATGAGTATGTTTAGCTTGTGGTTGGATTTGGAGGTATATGTTTGTTTTGAATGTTTGAATGTTGGATGTTGGATTTAGATTTTGGGATTTTCGCCGCGGCGAACTTCCCTTTTTGTGACTTCGCCGCGGCGAAGAATGACTTATGTCGTAGTGAACTCCTTTTTGTTGCCACGCCAAGATTTGTTTTACTTGCAATACTTTTCGCTTTTATTTCAGACCACCCTCACGTGATTGTCCCGAACGGTCACCTTAGGATTAGTTGTTGGGCCCCGATTTGCATTAAGCATGTTTTACTTATTCTGAGAATTAGTTTACTATTGTTCCTTTTAGTTAGATTAAATTGGGGTTTTAGTACTTAGTTTATAGAATTAATGGAAGGGATTAGTTAGAATTAGAATTTTTGATAAGTTGTTAGATTGAAAAAAAAAAGGATGGTGTTAAGGTAAATTAGGAAGTTTGTATATGTTTTTAAGGCTTTAGGTGAATCAAGTGGGCTTTTAGCCCTTTTAAA
>JAOTAX010000003.1:24261167-24277232 GCA_025629825.1 Erythroxylum guanchezii | reverse complement strand
TTAAATTGTGAGTATGATCATGTTATGCCATTGAATTGTGTCATGGCATTTTGTATAAAGAAAAAGTATGAGAATATAAATTTGTGAATGATTGAATTGAGCATGAAAGTTGATTGTGTTTGAGCAAGAGTGGACCCGTTTCGTAATCATGTCCACGTCGACATAAAACCTTCTCCCGGCTGCCCGCTTGTGGCCCACGAGATTCGAAAAGTAGACTCAATTCGTTCACAGAATAAACTTCGATTTCTCTGTTTTGTTCCACAAAACCCTCGAGTCAATTGTTTGTGCATTTGCATTTTAATATGTTAAGTTATGATACAATTTGAGTGTTATGCTTTGATGTTAAATTACATCCCATATGTTCTATATGATGATGTATTGAATTATGAATTATGAATGTTGAAATTTCATTGTTGGTTTAAGACAAGACATGTATGTTTATATGGTTATTTATATATGTTTGATTGTGTAGCTTATTGCCAATGGATATAAATATATTAGCCACTGAGTTGTGTAGCTCAACCCATAATTTTTCCTTCTCAAGTGCAGATCGAGAAGATCAGTGATCCTTGCAAGGCTTTCAGAAACTCCAAGATAGCTAGAAATCTTTTGTACTAAGTTAGTGACTAATTTGGATAGCTTTATAGGCATATCAAACATGAGCATCCTTTTGAATTTTGTATTAAGTTTGATGTGTATGTTGATATGTAGGTAAAGCTTATTCAAACATTTATTTTGTTTAGAAATGAGAATGAGAACTTGAGAAATTCATTTTTGTGTGACTATGTTATTTTAAAGTATGAGTATGATGGATCTGCAAATTCTTTTTGTTGAGATTGTCAATTATTGTTAGTGTTAGAATAGCATATTGGAGTTAGAAAGCTTGTATGTGATGAATCATTGGAGTTGAGATTCAAGAGTTAATGAGATGTACTTAGTAGTTGAATTGATATGAAGTGGTTTTGCACTAGAAGGGTTGAATTTTAGGAGATTATAAGTGAATATGATGTTAGAATGGATATTAGAAGCATTGGAGGGGTTTGGGAATCCCCAATATCCGTTAGACGGACATTAGATCCGTTAAACGGACCTTCTTGGGCCTAAAAAGGCCCCCTGCCTAGTCCATGTCCGTTAAACAAAACATTAGGTCCTTTTAACGGACCTTCTCAGGTCTGAAAACCACCCCAGGCCTGACAATATCCATTAAACGGACATAAACATGTTGGATTCTTTTGGCCATAACTTCTTCATCTGACCTCCAAATGAAGTGATTTTTAAAGCGATAGTTTCCTAACACATTGTTCTACCTTTCCACAAGAATTGATAGCCTTTGATGTTGAATTCAAAAAGATTGATTCAAAGAAAGTGAGGGTTTATTAAAATAACCCTACAAGGAAACCCGCTCACGCTTTTTGACTCTGGATAGTTGGGCTTCAGGAACGAGGTCCAACATCTTAAGCTCTGGGAATGGGGTTCAACAAGACTAACAAAAAACAATGAAGAGTGCATTGGACTGACATCCATTACCACCACAAATAGTCGAGAGACACTCAGGAAGACAACTAAAATAATAGCTTACTAACCAGAATATGCCCAAAAACATCTAATAACAAACTCGCACGAAAAATTAAAGAGGCATAAAGGAAAAGTATGCACCTGGAAATTGTGCGTGAGGGCTGAGGCAGTGTCTTCTTGCTTTGCATACTTTACCAAAACAATAAAGATAAGAATACCAAAACACTAAAAAATAAAAATACATTCACCGAAGTTAGCAGTGGCGTTGTGGAAGGAGGTGCATTAGACCCCGGCAATGGAGGAGCAACCACCTACGGAAAAAGCTTCGGGAAAAATGGACTTAAGAAGAACCTCAACGACTATATATTTTACCAAAAATTATTTATTGTAATAAAATTAATAACGATAACAAACATCTATAATTTATTAATTTTCTCTCTACAATTAAGTTTTACGTTGTATGAAATATAAAAAATAAAAAAAAATATATTGAAGACAATAAATAAAAGATATAAAAATTTCTATTATTGTTCGTAGTCTAAAGCAATTATAATTATCGTCTAAATATTATTCCTATTTTCAAAAAAATTCGAAGGTAAAATAAACACAAAAATGTAAGAAGGAATTTAATATTAAATTAAATAAAAATAAAGTATTATGCATAAATAAATAAAAAAAAGTTAACGAAGGAAAAAATGAAATACGTTGCAAGATAACAAGCCTAGCACTGAAAGTAGAAGCAATCGTCATGTGCAGGGACTGTAGGTGTTCTTTAAAGAAGTAATCACCATCACCTACATAGAGGGGAGCAACGGTCCATATCAAAGGGGATCTATGATCCATAATGGAGTACCTTTTAACTTCTCGATGTTTCTACTCGAAAGGACTTCAAATTTTTCAATTTCTTTGTGTTTCCCCTAAATTAAATTCTAGAACCAATTAGTAGTAAATGAACTCAATAACATCCAAGACAGGGAGGGATCAGTTTAAGGATTTAACCCATATCTCGGAGTTAGGTAGCACATGCCAGAGAATCGTAAGCTGGCGGTGATGGAGCTTCTCTCCATCAACAGGCTCAAATCATTGAGGCATTACGGGCTGTCTGAGCTTAACCACTTGATTATCGACATGTATTTGTTGAGCAAGAGGAACGAGTGCCGTCCAGCTAAAGAATTAACCTTCAAAGCAGGATTCTACGAGGAAAAAAGGTCAGCAACTAAGATATGTAAAAATACGTTCAAAGTCAAAATTGACACTTACATTTTTAAAATCTTAGGTAAATAGTTGTTATAAATTACTTGATGCGAAGATGTAATTATTGAAAAGAGATTAATAACTTTACTTTATAAAAACATTCTTCCACTAAATTACTTACAAACATGAAATGGCAATAATTACTTTTTACGTTCGACTTCTTTCCCTAGGTAGTGTTTAATCACATCTCTTTGCACCGTCAAGTAACAGCTTTGTCCAATACAAACCAATTTAGCTAAGCATCCCAGACTATACATGATCCTTCTTCGACTTGTTCTTGATATAATATTTTCTCCTCAACACCGCAGAAACGACTCGGGTAGTTCTAAGGCATAAATAGGATAACATGCTCATTGCGTTTAATTATAAAAACATGATATATTTTAATTAAAGAAATTTATTGTAGCATATGTACAAAATTTGCGTACACATCTTTTTAGTTATTTATATTTTTATCATAATTTATTTACTATTTTAAAATTTTCCAGGCGGGCAATCCCCAATAACAGGTAAGGAAGCTATGGAATCTCATCATCCACAGAACTGTTGGGGAATATTAATAACTGCATAAACACTGTATAGATCATGAAATATCATTAAAAAAGGAGATACAATATATAGATCACATTAAACCAACCAAATCTCAAAAACTTGTGATTAATAACAAAAGCTGGTTGGTTATACGGAAGCTACCAACCCATAGGTATATCAAAGCTGCCAATCTATAGGGGCAACTCCATGTTTCTCCAGAAGCTGGTTTGTGATAGAAAAATGCCTGACCACATCATGAGAAATAATATGGTTACATATGTTGTTGATTGTTCCTTTGAATAATATGGTTACACATGTTGTTGATTGTTCCTTTTACAAAGAATAAACTGATTTTATTTTAATTTTACTGACCTGCAACCGAAGAAGCCTCTGTTTGCAGACAAACCTGATGGATGGGCTGCCTCGAGAATGTGATGCTTTGACTCATCAATCAACCTGTACAACAAACTTATTACGGAAGGAATACACGGAAGAAAAACTAAGACCACCTTAAATTGAACCCCAAAATGACCCAGAGATCAATTTTATATTCTTTCTTCATCTTCTATATGATCTTCATTTTCACAATGCATACTCCTAACAATTTCTAAGAGCAATACCTACAAATTTCCATTACCTACCACAATAGCAACTTTATTTTTATCTAGTTCTGGAACCAAAGATCTCCTTCACTATGCTATGACTTAACTATCTGATAAGGACTAGGAATAGGATGCTGTTCGTGAATAATCCATATTACAGCACTCACAAAATTCAAAGTAGTTTCCACTTATGAGATTCTTAGGAATAAAAGACGTAATGAAATCAATGAATTGTGAAATCAATGGTAGTTACAAGACCAGAATTTTCTGTGGAATAAAAGATGTAACGAAATCAATGAATTGTGAAGTTACTAGAACCTACAATTCCTTAATAGTTAGAAGCCCTAGTATAAGGCTTACTATTTTTACAACAAAAAAAGGATTTGGTATTGGTATATACCTTTGGAAAGTAGGATAGATCATGGCAGATTTATATTCTAATTCTTTTTTAGCTTGTTCTTAGCTTGTGGATATTATCAAATGGTTTTCTTCCTCTTTTGGTTTTAATGAAAGAGAAATCTCAAGTCAGTGTTATAAAATATAGGCTTAGATATGGTGAGACTCAGAATTATTGTGATCATGAAAAAATGGTTGGATGCAATTGTTTATTCTTCAACTTCATCCTTGCTCATAGAAAGGTAAATGTAGTATTCAACTCAAACCCATTGGTTCAACAATCGTTTTAATACAAATCCAACGATCACAAAACTTATCATCAAATACATTTAACATTTCTCCCGACTCTCAACAGCATTTTAGTCCTAAGACTTCACCAAGAAATCACCCAAATTGAGAACACACAAAAATTGCATTTGAATCTATCTTAACTATTCTGTTCCTAAGAGACATAAATCGTATATTAACCATAAAACTTACAACTAAAGTTGGATACTCGGAATAAAATAAAATGTCTGGTTTAGTGTGACAGCTTATTCTCCTACTTCTCCCCAGTTACAGTTCTCAGGTTGGTATAGAAAATAATTGGCAAATGCTCCTAACCTTCAAAACACAAGCAAATTTTTCTACACGTTGATATCAGCCATTTCAAAATCCTAAAAATTTCATAGCTTGCTAATTTTGAATAATCAAATTGACAAGTCAAAAAAACATTTTAACGCTACACACTCTGCTGCTAGAAAAGCAAATTCCTAACTAAAACATTTGTCACCCGTTGATTCTCATTCAAACTAAAAACTATTTGCACCAGAAGCCCCAAATCCATAAATGAATCACTGAGCCCAAATTCATAAGAACTTAAGAAGACAAAATATTCAAATCTGTGTTTCATCTCCCCGACTTACTGCCTGTTTCCAGCAAATCTACAAAGCATAGAAAGACCAAGAAAAAACAAATAATACATTGTTCAAGCATCATGACAAGCTAAAAACCAAAGAGAAATCCAATTTTGATAAGGGAAAACTTTATAAGATTCTTATTTGAGACTCAATAAAATATAGATATATTATAATACAGTAATCAAGTTGGAATTTCTTATTTCATCAACTAAAATTTAGAAAGATCTACTTAAATCTGTCTATAAGATTTTTCAAGCAGAAATACACAAGTTACCATCAGTACAATAACACCACCCAGTATGAATCCCGCAAATATAAGTTACCAACAGTGCAAGGATAATATTCGGTTGTCATTTACCATACCAACCTATTATTGAATAAGTTTACGTATTGTTTATTGAGTAGGAAATAGATGTTATCAGCACCAATTTCCTTCGTATCAGTTAGAGCAAGTTGGCAGCAGCAGCAGGGAAGAGAGAGAGAGAGATAAATTAAATGAAATGAAATTATTTCATGCACTAAAATTTGGTTGCTGAATGGAGATACCTGGACTTCTTTTGAGCAAAGTTCCCCCAAAGGAGAAAAACAACTCCTTTCTTCTTCTGAGAAATTGTTTTGATCACAGCATCAGTAAATTGTTCCCATCCTTTACTAGCGTGTGAGTTAGCTTGATGACTTCTAACTGAAAATGAAAAAATAAACAAATTAGAGAATGAAATATGAAGAATGTGAGAATTCGTAATTCTCTTTAGGTAAATATTGGGTATAAGATATGTATTGTTAGGATACCAAAATTTAAGGGATTTTTTGTTAAGAGTCAGTTTCCTAGTTTAGCGGGATTAGTTTCCTGATCTATGTTGTACTCTTTCTATATACATTACCCTAAGTGGTTCAATAGATAACAACTTAAAACCCTAAAATCTGATTCGGTATCACTAAAAGGCTGATTCAGTGAGAAAAAGAATCTCAAAAGAAGAAGAGAACGACAATGAAGGCTCAACCCCCCTCCTTAATTTTCCCAAAAGTATTCGATCCTCCCGGTAAGTGGTTCAATAGATAACAACTTGATAAGCCTCATGACTTGACGGTCTTTGTAATAGAACAGACATTTGCCGATAAGCCTGCGCTTGTTTAGAAAGATCATCATAAATAATTAAAGTGTGTCGTTCACGGTACATAAAATATTGAGCCAGAGCTACTCGAAGCGAGAAATTTTAAGTTGTTATCTATTGAACCACTTAACGGGAGGTTTGAATTCTTCTGGGAAAATGAAGAAGGAAGGTTGAGCGTTCATTGTCATTCTCTTCTTCTTTTGAGATTCTTTTTCACACTGTATCAGCCTTTCATCGCTGATTCATTTAAATAGTCAGCCTTCATCACTGATTAATTTCATTAACTAGTTGGCTGCACATAGAAGTGAAGGACGATGGTAGAAAACAAGGAGACTGGATCAATCATTGTGGCTTCATCAGATGAAGTAACCAAGACTCAATCTTAGGTGGATTTGCAGACCATTCAAACTGCCTATAAATTGGATGGAAAAAATTATCTCAAGTGGTCACAACTTGTTCGAACTATCTTGAAAGGTAAGGGAAAGATTAGTCCTTTGTTAGGAACTGGATCAAGGCAAGAAGATCCAGGTTTGTAGGCATGGGATGAGGAGGACTTGGATCATGGCGTCGCTTTGGAATTCAATGATGCCTGAAATAAGCAACACAGTAATGTTCATGGCTACAGCCAAAGACATTTGGGATGCAATCCTACAGATATACTCAAAAGCTAGGGATGCAGCCCAAGTGTATGAAGTGAAAGTTAAGACCATTGCTTCCAAGCAAGAAAACAAATTTGTGGCTGAGTATGCCAACCAGTTGAAGTCGTTATGGCTGGAACTTGATCATTATTGACTAATTCAGACCAAGTGTCCTGATGATGTTGCTATACTAAAAGAGTTCAATGAACAGGATAGAGTCTATGACTTCCTTGTGGGATTGAATTCTGAGTTTGATCAAATACGAATCCAAATACTCGAAAAGCTGAAAGTTTCATGCTTTAATGAGGTAGGGGCTATTATTCGGAGTGAAGAAAGTAGGAGAACTTTAATGCTTAATCCTCAACCTTCCGATGTTTCGACTATGGTAGCTAGGAGTGAAATGCAGGCTAGAAAAAGATCTGATGCAGAGACTGGAAAGGGGGTTCAATCCAAGCCTCAAAATTGTGATGATTTGTGGTGTACCTACTGTAAAAAAACCGCTTCATACGAAAGAACAGTGCTGGAAGTTGCATGGAAAGCCTCCTAGCCGTGAGTGGGGACAAAAAGGATATCAACCAAGGGGTAATGGACAAGCGTAGGTTGCTACAAGTACATCCCAATAGGAAGACAAGCAGGACTTAAAGGGCGTCAATCAAGATGAAGTAGAAAGGGTGATAGCATTCTATAGCAACATAGAGAAACCTATTGGTACATGTACTTTGGTGCATTCAAGTATGTATTCTTTTTCATTTGGATTAAATGCCTCAAATACACCTTTTCAGCAATCTTGGATCATGGATTCAGGAGCCACAGACCACATGACTCATTCATCCAAATACTTTACCACCTATTCCCCTTGCCCAAGCAATAAGAAAATAGCCACAGCAAATGGATCCTTAGCAACTGTAGCTGGCATAGGAGATGTCAAAATAAACCCATGCATAACATTGAGAAATGTTCTAAATATCCCTAAGCTATCCATGAATTTAATATCTATAAAGAAACTCACACTAGATTTACTTTGTAATATTACATTTGACCCAAGCCATTGTTTATTTTAGGAGAGGGATTTGGGGAAGATGATTGTTAGTGCCAAAGAACAGGATGGTCTCTACTACCTTGAGGAAGCAAACGGGTCAAACATTTCCAAAAGCAAATCACCCTACTCATTCATGTCTGAGTCGTTGTCGTCAAATAAAGAAAAAGTCTTCCTATATCATCGTAAGTTAGGTCATCCATCATTTAGAATTATTAAATCTTTGTTTCCTACTTTGTTTACAAAGCTAGATGTTGAGTCTTCATTATGAGGTGTGTGAACTTGCTAAACACAAGCGTATACCTTTTCCCATTAGCAATAAAAGGACTTTTCCTTTTTTATCTTGTTCATACTGATATTTGGGGCCCCTCAGGGGCACAATAGTTTGTGACCTTTATTGATGACTGCACCCGAGTTACATGGGTTTTCTTGCTCAAACACAAGTCTGACGTTCGTTCTGTATTTCCACATTTCGTCTCTATGGTAAAAAACCAATTTGGTGTATATATCAAGAGACTCATATCAAACAATGCCAAAGACTACTTCAACCAAACTCTTACTCCCTGTTGACAAAAAGAAGGGATACTTCATGAGTCTTCCTGTGTCAAAACACCCCAACAAAATGGTATAGTCAAAAGGAAAAATGGACACCTTTTAGACCAAACACAAGCACTGTTATGTCAAAAAAATGTACCAAAATATTTTTGGGGGAAGCAGTTCTAACAGCCACTCATCTCATTAACAGACTACCCTCTAGAGTCCTAGGATTCAAAAGTCCAACGGAGATACTCTCTTCATTCTACCCAAATATATCCACTACAAACAATCTTGTACCTCGAATTTTTGGGTGTGTGTCCTTTGTTCATATTCATAGCCAAGATCGTGAGAAATTAGATCCTAGAGCACTGAAGTGCATCTTTGTAGGGTATTCATCAACTCAAAAAGGATATAAGTGCTATCATCCTCCTTCCAAGAAATTTCATGTGTCCCGAGATGTAACCTTTAATGAACAAGAAGCCTATTTCGTCCAACCATATCTTCATGGGAAGAATCTCAAGGAGGATAACGAGTCCATTCTTTAAGTGTCTGAATATGATCCCTTACTTCTATCTAAACTCAATCAAATGCCTTCGGTTCAAACAGAATCAAACAACGTCTCCACCCATTCTTGAACCTGAATCTACTTCTAGAGATGTGCGATTTGGAAAAAATTTGGTGTACCTAAGGCAGAAAGAGGTCAATCTAGAATCTGTGCATGTACAAGAATCCGATCCAAATTCCCCAAATGAGGTAACAATTTCTGATTTCCCTACTTTGCAAACTAAAACAAAGTTACAAATTAGTGGGGAAGATCAGGACCAACCAATTGCCATTAGGAAAGGAACCAGAACATGCACCAAATGGCCGTTATACCCACTCTCACACTACAAGTCCTTCCAAAACTGCTCACCAACATTCAAAGCCTTTCTTGTAAACCTCAATACCACAACCATTCCTACAACCTTATCTTAGGCATTATCTAGTGAAAAATGGAAACAAGCCATGGATGTGGAGATGGAGGCACTAAGAAAGAATAAAACCTAGAGTTTGGTGGAATTGCCAGCTGGAAAAAGGCTAGTGGGTTGCAAATGGGTGTATACAATGAAATATAGCGCTAATGGGTCGATTGAAAGGTACAAGACAAGATTGGTAGCCAAAGGATACACTCAAACTTATGGGATTGACTATCTAGAGACATTTGCTGCTATGGCTAAGATGAATACAGTCAGAGTAATTTATCTCTAGCTGCAAACCATGGTTGGGAACTACAACAATTTGATGTAAAGAATGCATTTCTGCATGGGGATCTTGAGGAGGAGATTTACATGGAAGTCCCAACAGCCTATGAAACAAAAGTGACCACCAATACCGTATGTAAGTTGAATAAAGTCTTGTATGGATTGAAACAATCTCCTCGGGCCTGGTTTGGCTGATTTGCAAGGGTCATGTTATCTATAGGATATAAGCAAAGTCAAGGGGATCACACGTTGTTCCTTAAGCATTCAACCACAGGGAGAGTGACAGTATTAGTGGTTTATATGGATAGACATTTCATCAAGGAGAAGTTAGACAATGGCTTGATATGCACTCCGTATGTGTCGACAAAGGGGCAACTTACTGACATTCTCACTAAAGGATTAAGTAGCTCAATGTTTGAGGATATTGTGTCCAAGCCGGGAATAGAAAATTCCTATTCACCAACTTGAGGGGGAGTGTGAGAATTCATAATTATGTTTTAGGTAAATATTGGGTATAAGATATGTATTGTTAGGATCCCAAAATTTAAGGGATTTTCTGTTAGAGTCAGTTTTATAGTTTAGAGGGATTAGTTTCCTAATTTGCGTTGTACTCTTTGTATATATATTACCCATTAAGTGGTTCAATAGATAACAACTTGAAACCCTAAAATTTGATAAAGAACAGAGTGGGTAGTGCGGAGAATCTTATTTCCAACAAACAACAATTTCAAATAGCTTATAAAAGTTATGAGCAAATCTCAAAAATGGATTTCCATAAAACTATAACCTATGTCTGCCACAGTACTTGTGCTTCATCTTGAAGTGATTCAAAGGAAAAAAACACCATTATCGGGGATCGAACAAGAGGAGGTTCAAATCCTATTAGTGAAACATGAAAGAATTGTCCTTTCATACACTTAAAAACAGTAAATTTTGATGGGTAAGGAGGATACAGCTAGTAATTTATTTCTAAAGAAAATTTGCAGAATGAGTATGACCAATATTTTATTTCCATTAGCAATCACTGGAGGCACATAAACACAAACAAAAAAAAGAAGATTTTATATATCATTGTTTAGAAAACCAGATCGGGATGGCAAAACGGTCATGAAAAAAGGTTTCAAGAAAGATCAAACTGCTATGGTATAATCAGTTAAAATAGATAGAAGATTTATGGTTTTATAAAGACTATTTTATAGAAACATATTATATTTTTTAAGTTGGCAAAATTGACAAAAAATTGGGCACGTAGATGGTTGAGCAGTAATTTTTTGGATCTAGTAGGTGCATCATTTGAATATCAACCTTGATTATCTTTTGCAAAATAATTAGAAATGAATTTACATAAAGCACTAAGTAGGAATTCTTGGGCTCAAAATGTCTACTTTTTGCAAAGTTGAAAAGTCACTCGTTTGTAATAACATCGCTTATGCATCATTATAACACTTTAGGAATAAAAGCTGGGATCTCTGCCACAACTTGCTGGCTGGTCACCAATTTCTACAATATGAGAGAGCAGTTGGGCCCAGTTTTCTGACATTGCTATACATTCTAATTTGGATGGCTGAAAAAGTATTGAAACCAGTTCCGAACTGCAGCTGACACTTCATGAGGTGCCTAAACCAATGTTAATGAGCAATTAACCTAAACCATTGAAGTAGTTCTGAACATCTATATTTCACATTACAATATCCCACAATCTTTGCAGCAACAGAAATTGTTTACTATTACTAAGATGGGTATGGTCTAGGAACAATACATTGCATGCAATATATTGCATAAATATTTTGGAATTCCTCTTAATACTCACTCAGCCTTCTATTGTTAAAGATAAGTATAAACCGATTCCTGGTCAATGAATAATTCAGGAAAAGATGAGTAAGTTCCCAAAAAAGATAATAACATCATTTGTTGGCTTAACAAAACATCTTACCGGTAAGTACAGCATTAAGCAGTAGAACACCCTGCAAATTATGAAATTTAAGTTCCATTAAATGCAATGTAAGGCAAACTTCTTCCAAAAAGAAAATGAGTAGAACAGTTCTTTTGTGATATAAGTGTTAGAATATCAAAAGCAGAACCTGAAATGTTAAAGGACTTCATCAGTAGTATTCTTGGAATCATGGTACTGTCCAGACATTGAATACCAAAGGAAGCCAACTAAGCTATAATCTGAATCACACAACTCAAGTCTACTATATGCAAGGTCAATATGAAATGAATTTGGAATATAAAACAAAAAAAAAGAAATTTTTATCTAAAAATAATAATAATGAAAAAGACCATTAGAATTATTTTGGCATTGCACCTGTTATATGATTAAAAAAGTAAAAAAAAATAATGAATCAGTGTCATGCTTGTACAAACCTTTTTTTAAAGAGATATCTAGGCCTTGTTTATCTGGAGTAATAATCCCAAACAGCTTAAATAATATTCTCTCCTCTGTGGAGTCACTGTTACGTATAAAAATACTATAATTGTTACACAGCTGTAATGAGTATAAAGATTGTAACCGTTTCTCTTATAAGTAGATTATGAATTAGCTAATGTGTGTGTCTCTATCTCTCTCTAAAGTTCTCTGTTCTTCTCTCTATTTTATGGACTCTTCTCTTTCTCCTTCTCTCTTCTGTTCTTCATTTTTATTCGCAACATTTATCTTGAGTAATAATCCCAAACAGTTTAAATAATATTCTCTCCTCTGTGGAGTCATTGTTACGTATAAAAATACTATAGCTGTTACACAGCTGTAATGAGTATAAAGATTGTAACTATTTCTCTCATAAGCAGATTATGAATTAGCTAATGTGTGTGTCTCTCTCTCTCTCTAAAGTTTTCGGTTCTTCTCTCTACTTTCTGGACTCTTCTCTTTCTCCTTCTCTTCTTCTCCTTCTCTTCTGTTGAGAATAAAAATGAAAAACAGAAGAGAGAAGGAAAGAAGGAGAAAGAGAAGAGTACAGAAAGTAGAGAGAAGAACAAAGAACTTTAGAGAGAGAGAGAGGGACACACATTAGCTAATTCATAATCTACTTATGAGAGAAACGGTTACAATCTTTATACTCGTTACAGCTGTGTAACAGCTATAGTATTTTTATACGCAACACTTCTTTCTCCTTTAGAAAACCTTGTCCTCAAGGTTATGGAGGTTTACAGAATGGACAAAAAATGAATAATCTGTTTTTCTTTTCACCACCCATCTTTTCGAAGCATCACCAACAATTGCTCCTGCAAAGCTCACAATCTGCTCATTTAACAAAACTTCAAAACCAGATGAAATGTTTCTATACTTTGTAGGGTCAATCTGCATGTTACTCTTAACGAAATCAAGAGGAGTAACCGTCATGTAGGTTAGACCACAACTGAGAAGATCACCAGCTGTACAAGCAGTATAGAAAGTCAGAGACTACATTTCGATCTTACCAAGCTCGTTGGGAGAGGGGACGACTAAGGAACCATCAGAGGCGACGTCTTTGTTATTCATAAGAAGGGTGGACTCTACGACCAAAGACTTTATGTAGTCCTTCTCTTGCATGGGTTGCTCATTTTGATTCGTGAATCCCGGAATAACTACAATAGTAGCTCCCACTTCCACTCCTTGTCGCTACAAAAATTGTGTCACCACAGTTTTAAGCTTTAGCAGGTTGTTCTCCAATTTTTTTGTTTTGTTTAGAGCGTCCAAAAACATTTTCTCATTCCTGCTTTGAAATTCCAGAAACATTTTCTCATTCCCCTTTGAAATTCCATAAACATTTTCTCGCTTCTGATTTGTGCTTCCTTCAAGCTTTTCACGTTTTCTTTAATTCCACGCAGAATCGACTGCTCTGATACCATTTGTTGCGAATAAAAAAGAAGAACAGAAGAGAGAAGGAGAGAAGGAGAAAGAGAAGAATCCAGAAAGTAGAGAGAAAAACAGAGAACTTTAGAGAGAGAGACACACACACACATTAGCTAATTCATAATCTACTTATGAGAGAAACAGTTACAATCTTTATACTCGTTACAACTGTGTAACAGCTATAGTATTTTTATACGTAACAGTCATATATTAAGGGGAAAAAAACAAAAAAATCTTCAAGAAAAACAAAAGAAATCACAAAAGGAAGATGGAAATGCTAAAATGGGAACATTTCAATAGTTCTGGTGATTATAAGGCCGTAATTGTGTTCTTCTCAAGTTGCACGACACAATACAAAGACTCCTCTATGGAGTCATATATTAAGGATAAAAAATAAAAAATCTTCAAGAAAAACAAAAGAAATCACAAAAGGAAGAGGGAAATGCTAAAATGGGAACATTTTAATAGTTCTGGTGGTTATAAGGCAGAAATTTTGTTGATCTCAAGTTGCCCAACACAAGACAAAGACAAATGCAGGGAAAGAAGATAATCGAGTCCATGTTTGGCATTCTTGTGACGAGAGGTTCAGTTGGGATTTGATAGATGCACAGAGGCCCTATTTATTCTGCAATTTTTGGCACATAGATATAAACCAGAACAAAGCTGCTTGAATATTCGTGAATTAATCTAAAGTGACTAAGTTCATAAACATTTAAAATTAGAATCTGTTCCTATTAACAAGATGGCTACTTAACTTATGAAGACTCATCTTTAGGCAGAACTATATAGGCATAGGGAAACCCAAAAATAATGAGGAAATCAATTACTCACCACGAAATCTACCACTCACACGTAAAACCAAACTACAAAAATTGAAACCTACTGGGGTCCGTGATGTTGAACAAATCTAGCAAGTTCATAAAACTTTTATCCAGGTATTGGCGTATGTTTCATATTAGAATAACAGAAAAGGAGTTACATGGGCATTTGGCTAAGCAAGAAACTTTGTCTACCTGAATCGCCCAGCGTTCTAAATTTCCATGAGAAGGAATGGAACATCCAAGGTCTTGGTGAAGCTCTTTGAAAATGTTAACAAGACTTGAAGGTTGTTTAACTCCACTGGGGACAGAAAAAGACAGGCCCATTGCTTGACCAGGACCATGATAAGGATCCTGTCCAATGATAACAGCCTTCACATTGTCAAATGGAGTGGTGTTGAGGGCATTGAAGATTAAATCTTGCGGTGGGTAGATTGGAACACTCCCTTTGGATATTTCGTTTTCAACGAACTTGCAAAGATTCTTTGCATATGGCTTTTGCAGCTCCCCTTGAAGCGCCTCCAACCACGTATTTTCGACCAGTAGCTCTTCTAACTTCACATAGCCCACCCCTTGAGCTGCGGTTAAAGAGATGAAAGCATGAAACCGTAAAACAACAACAACTACTACTACCACCACCACTACTGCTACAAGAAATAATCAAGGTAGGAACTTTTTGGCATACCTTTGGAATTGGATACTAGTCGAGAGCAGAAATTAAGATTTTGCTTCGATTTGGCGCGTAATCTGTTGAATTCGATGCGGGATTTTTGGTCGTCAGTCAGTGTTAAAGAGGAAGCAGGCGCTGGTTGGGAGAGAGGATTGGTCATGGAATGAAAAGGTTTTGAAGGGTCTGATAGAGAAGAGAGCTTAAGACGCTTGGCCGGTTGGCGAAGATCCATCAGCGTCTTCGGACTAGCCATTGATTGATTTGGTTCTGCTAGTCACAGCAGCTGATAGCGGCGGGAATATACTCCCTCTCCCGTACCACTAGGCGGAAAGTAGCAAATATTTTTCATTTTGTTGCACGAAGTGGACGTTTAGGTCACGTTTGGTTAAATGTTAATGAATAGAATAGAATGTAATAGAATTGAAAGGAATAAAATGGATTATAATAAAATGAAATGTAATATAGTAAAAGATTATTTGAGAAGAATGAAAGGGCTTATAATGTAATGTAGTGAAATATTATTTGGAAGATAAATGGAATGGAATGTAATGTATAATAAATGACTTTTATACCCCTTATATTAAAATGATTATTATAGGAGGTTTATTTTTTATTATTAATTATATAAAAAATATTATTATTAATTATTTAATATATTTTATTTTATTTTATGTTATTTATATTAAAAATATTTTATTTATATAAAAATATATACAAAAAATTAAAGAATACTTTTTTACATATTTTCTATTTTTATTAATAAATTTTTTATTAAATTTATTTATTAATTGTATACATTTTATTATTAATTATATAAAATATTATTATTAATTATTTATTTTATTTTATTATATTATATTCTATGTGATATATATATATATATATTATTTTTATTTTCATTTATATTGAAATATATACAAACAATTAAAGAATAATTTTTAAATATATTTTCTATTTTTCATTAATAAAAATTTTATTTATTTT
>JAOTAX010000003.1:24243113-24255272 GCA_025629825.1 Erythroxylum guanchezii | reverse complement strand
ATATAGTTAAAATTAATAAAAATGCTTTTTATTTTTATGTTACCAAACAGTCTACTGAATGAAGCTCTTTTAAAAAAACTGTTTTTTTAATTGACAGCTAAATAGTCAACTGGCTTTTAGAAAAAAAAAAACTCTTCTCAGAAAAACTCTCCTGACAAAAACTCTACTGATAAAAGCTCTACTAATAAAAGCTCAACTAAACGGACCCTTAGTCTCTAATCCAGTTAAATCTCCTTTCATTGAATTTTCTTTGACTTCTTTTTGAAAATAATTTGAGTTGTCTTAGAAATCATTTAGACTTGATAAAGCTCAATTCAATTCAATTTGATTACTTTGACTCAAAATTTTCAATTTAACTGAAAATGTTTAAGAAAATAAAAATTTTAATTTGAGCCACTTTGTATTTAATTGCAAACTTGTGAAAAATTGAAAATTCAAGTTGATCTAAATTGATTTATAGTACAAAATTTAAAAGAATAGAAAACCTAAAATCACTCAATTGGTAACTAATTATAAAATAAGAAATTTGACAAGCCAATTTTATTTAATAAGAGATTAAATCTAAAATTAGAGATTTTGATCTTTGAATTGAATCAACATACTTTAATAAGTTGAGATTTGATAATATGAAGTTAAATCAAAAGAGTAAAATTAGAAATTAAACTGAAGAGAGATAAATAATTGCTTCTAACATTTTATATAAAATAGTATATTTCATCACGAAATTTGTACGTATATAACTAACATTTACATTTTAAAAATAAAGTGTATATGTAACATAAATATATAAACCAAATTAACCCTTATTGACTACGATTATGCTTTAAATACGTTCTAATAAACATTAAATTATTTTTTAAAAACAATAAAAATAAGGTAATTAGAGATTAAGCTTTAGAACAATTGTTAAAATTACCCTTTTATGACCATAAAATCACATGTTCAAATAACATAAACAACTTCTTTGTAAAAATATTAAGAAAAGGTTCCAACCTTATGCATTAGTTTCGTTGACTTTTTTAACAATTAAGAAAATTAGCAATCAAAAGTACATATAGACTAATTAACTCACTTAAATAATGCACATGACAAGTACTTGTATAGCATATCTTCATCCACCAAATTTTGAGGTTAAGTTTTCCTTTTCTATTCCTTTTGTAAACCTTGAATCAATTTCAATCAACGCCGCAGTGTACTATATAATCCTCATCCACTACCGCTGATTATTATCATATCGCGCCTGTCGTTTTGGACCTCCATTTCAGCAGGATTTGTTGACAAGATAATCGACCAAGAAATTGCAACCCAGATATGATTTCAAATATGATACTAGAATTTAAGGACAATAACCATAAAAGGATACACATTGTTCTGATATAGTACAACCTAAACAAATGAGCACTACATAAATACACAACTACACAATTTCGATGCCATGAAATCGTCATCTAGTACATGATTTCAATTATGTTTGGTCTTACACAAAAGGACATCGCGTGGTAGTGGAGAACATATGCAGACTTTTTCCGCCAGCAATCCACAGAAAGCACAATATTTACTTCTGGACACCATGATCAGCAACAGACTAAGAAACGTGCATGATCATCTAGGAGTGGAGCAAACAAGTACAAAAAATACAGACTTGAACTTAAATCACCAACGAATACCATGCCATTGACGATGAAGAAACCTGTAGTGGATCAGTCGCACCTACATAACAAACTCTCCAATAAAAGAAATGCATGTTTCACATCAAGTTACAGTCGAATCACAATATCACAGATTGAACTCCAAAGGTAATCAAATCTAAACAGGCACAGGTCCTCAACAATAAATCCCAATAAACAAAACTGTGATATTTTCTCAAGACAAAAGGAATATTTTAGAAAGTGATTCCATTTACCAACCACACGCAGCAAGACGTTGCAACTTAAACGAGATTAGTTAGACCATTACTTGAAAAGTACTCAAAGGTTTAGTACGATAACTAGAGAACTACGAGTCTTGGTAACCAAGTGCAAAAAATAGTATGCAGTCTTGGTCAACAAGTCAAAGAAAAGTACCATTTTGTAAAGTACAACTTTCCAATCTTTTTAGTAAGTCTATTTTGAGAAGCTAATTAGTCAAATATATAGAGATGTCTCGCTCTCAATCTGAAAGCTGTCATGAACTCCATTACATACAATGCTCATCCAAATCAAATGCTTCTCCCACAAAAATATAAAACATAACCCACATTTATATGGACTATGCAAGCACCATCAATTGTTGCCGCACAAAACTAAACGCAACGCAAAAGGAAAATAATGAAAAAACGCACAAGTGCACTACAAAGTACCCAAGTAATCTCTTGTAAATACCTTTCCCGCAACAATAACATCACTATTACCACCAACTATAGCAAAAACATCACTGAAGGAAAAGGATTCACAGTTCCCAAACAAAAAACTACACAACAAGAACATTCTTTCTTGTTAACATTTTAAATTGCCTAGAAAGGCAGCTATGAACATGAAATGACTGGTATTCAGATTTTTGTCAATCACTGAGGCATGAACTGGCTATTCATTGACCAATACTGATAGCACAAAAAGAACATGCGTCAATGACAGAATAAAGTTTAGCTTTTGACCAAGAAATTCAAGGTAATAAGCACTGAAAATTTTAGTGCTTGATTTAATATCATCCAAACAAGATGAAGTGAATAGCTTCTAGGTGAACCAATGCTAGTTGGTCAGATGATCAATAATGCATAATTATCTCATATTAATTAAAATTGGATAACCTGTGTTCACCTTTACTTCAAATTGTTAATTTTTTTTTCCTAAATTATAAAATGTGAAACAATGTAATGTTTTCTCATTAGCAAACAGGATTACATAAAAGCCACTTCTAGAGATTTAAATTGGGGAAAGAAAATAGAAGGAATCAACAGCTGATTTACCTATTCTGTGAAAATGCCCATTAGCTCATTTGGAGGAAATTGAGGCAATGCTGGAATACCTACTCTTGTAGTGTCTAAAATTTCTAAGGCTGGCTCCTCTTTCACTTTATTAACATTATTTTCCACACTGACTTTTTCCTGGCTTGAGTTACTAATTGGTGATCCAAATTCATCAACTGCAAATCGGCTAGGTACAGAAGCAGTATTCCCATCAAATTCCAGATTCCTCAACATTCCTTGGTCAAGCACTTCATTGTACTTGGATCGATACAAACTTTGGATGTCACACATATTAGGAGCAACTTCCAGTAATTGCCTTCCAGCTGCAGATCTGGTTGATGAGTTTTGACCATGCTGAATGGGGCTATTGTCGTAATTTATAAAGCAAGACAAGACCGAAGAAGATACAGAACATGGAGCTGAAAATCCAGTCGCAAGTCCAGTGGTTTTGATATCCCTATCTAAGATGTGTCCCATATCCAATAAGGAATGATTTGATTGATGTGACAAAAGACTGCAACTGACAGGAACACCCTTGTTACTGTAATTCTGATTTAAGGAAGGACTATTTCCTGACCTAGAACTGGCTAATGACCGAGAGGGGATCACAAGGTAAGATGGCTCTACATTAACGGGGCAACTAGGCTCAGGCAGCAGTGACTGCTGCGGTTGTTGTTGTATCTGATGTTGCTGCATTATATCCATTATGGTATCACAGTTTCGATTGCTAATAATTCCAACATTGCTGCTCAGTCCTAATGCCCCAGGGTTATTAGCAGGCCAACTTCCAAACCGTGATGCAACTTCCCCAGCCGATGCCATATTTTGCTGGAAATGTTTGGAGCTGTTGGATATACATTTTACCAATGGCTGGATGAGTGCACCATGTTCAACAGATGTACTCTTGTTAAGCTGACTGGATGGTTGTATAAGAGCCGATCGATCTGAAGCTGTAACTAAGCTACTGGTTGAGCAGCCTAAAAGCTCTGCATGCAATGTTAGTAATGTTTGAGGGTGGATCTGATCTGAAGCAGCCAAAGCTTGGATATCAAACCTTCCAAGTGAATTGAATTTAGCATTCAAGTCTCCATGCCCACAAAAGGGATTAGATATCCCACCTGGTTGAGCGACCCCAATTAATCTCTTCAGATATAGCCTAAACTTCTGCAAATTATAGCCAAAAGATTTTATATATATATATATACATATATATGTATGTATATATATATGTATGTATATATGTATATATATATATATATATATATATTTATATGTATATATGTATATATACTGCCAACAGAATGAGTGAATGACAACAACAGACCTTGTTTATGGAAATAATGTTCATCCCCAACTATTAGAAAAGATTCCAGTAAAACCTTTTCCCATGATTTCATAAAAAGGCTTTACGATTAGTATTAAAAGTTTCGAGGATAAAAAGTTTTGAAGGTAAACAAGCCCATAAACCTGTCCACTATTAACATTGATTTCATGTTAACTTAACCTGAAAATAAGTTGTTCATTGTGAAAACCACCAGTCACAAAACATTTAACCCCTTTTATCTTCATGAAAAAGGAAGAAATGAATAAACACTAGGGACAAAACATTTAATCCCTTACCTCTGTGAAAAAGAAAGAAATGAATAAAGAAACAATTGTCTAACGATGTACACCACGAAGGGAGCTTTCTTAAAAGATCACATATTACACATCCTAACCTGTTCAACTCGTTTTGAATTACCATTTTGAATAGTGGTCTTAAGGACAGTTAAAGATCATTAAGGATAGCACCATAGAGCTGGCTAACAGATGAAAGACAAAAATGCCTACTCAAATTGACATTTTAAATGGTATGGATAGAAAGAACTTCGTAGCTTTGCACTTGTTATCACATTTCTCTTGCTCATATTGATGGAAAAGTAGATACAAATTTGCAGAACTTTACATGGAAGATCAATTTACCTTCAATCTTGAATGTGTTAATTATAGGCTTATTGGATAGCCAAATCCCTATAAGAAGAAAAAATTTCTCTGTGCAACTTCATTCCTGTCTAAATGTAAATAACACTCAAACTTCTTTTATACAAGCATATAAAGAGCACTTCTCCAGGCATGTTTACCCATCTCCAGGCATAAATAACCCTTCACCAATTTTAAAGTTTACCTACATAACATGGTTGAGTAGAAACTTAAAGGGAAAAGAAGTAATCCTTCTAATTGACACCAATTTCTATTTCAATTTTGGTTACTTAATTCCTACATACTATACTATTTGTTTAGTTCTTTTTATAGATACTATAGAGATTTAATGTGACTTAACCATTTCCACACGTAAAATCTCCTTTAGTGCATTCATGAAGCATGAAAGAGGTGATATGAAAGACACAAACATGCAAAGGGGCAAACCTGCAAATGACTTGCAACATTTTCTCTAGTCAAACCACGTACATTCATGAGTTCAAGAATTCTCTTCGGTACAGCCTCTGAAACATTACTAATAAATTTAAAATCAGTATCAAACCAAATAGGGGTATCACACAAATGACAATATACAGATATATAGTGTTGAAAATTAAGTTCATTGGCAAAAACGAAAAAAGACATCAACAAAGACCATACTATCAATTCCAAGTTGGTTCACAGCACTGACAAATTGCTGATGGAGTTCCACTGACCAAACAACGCGTGGTTTCTTTGTTGTGGTAGGATCACCATTTTCCACCTCACTGTCATCTTCTTCTTTGGTATTGCTTCTCTTTTTTGGACCTTTTAAAGCCTCATCCGCTCCTTCATAAACAGAACAAGAATAATCAGCATCATCATTTCTTTGTCTCTGTTGATCATTATCCTCCAAGCTAGCAGAATGTTCAAGATCTTTATTCCCAGTCCACTTCTTCCTAATAACATGCTGCCAAATATTCTTCAGCTCTTCGTCCCGAACGGGCTTAATTAGGTAATCACAGGCTCCGTGTCTTATGCCTCGCATCACTGCACTCGTTCTTCCATCAGCAGACATCACTGAAATGCAAATCAATCAATACGTTACATACACATACCGCACGCACGCATGAATTTCCAAAACAAACAAGGGACACATAAAAATACTACTACAACTCACTAATGACAGGAAGGTCCATTTCCAACCCAACGCATTCTAGAAGCTTGAAACCATCCATATCAGGCATGTGAACATCACTTAATACAACATCAAAACACCCTTTTCTCTCCCTTAGAAGATGAAGAGCAACTTTGGCTTGTGAACACGAGGTAACTGCCAACATAGAAAGAAACAAACAAAAAGAAAATTTTAATGCTGAGAACCAAGAAACAAGAACAATTAAGCCAAGACTAACCCTGATAGTGTAATCGACGAAGCATTTTCTCAAGAATTCTCAAACAAGTAATATCGTCATCAACAACTAGAACTCGCAACCCAGCTGGGAACTGATCAGAGGTCACAAAGTCACCATCTTTAAGCGAGCCGTAGCTACCGGCGGTCATGCTAACACTCGACGGCACTCGCTGCAGAGCAACCATGGCGACTGCGGAGAGTTGAAGAATTTAACGAATCATCAAAACTGCAACACTTTGAAATGGGACTAGATCTGTAAGGGAAACCTAGAATAATTAGAAAGATTAAAGCGAGAGAAATTGTGAAATGGGGAATTGGCTTGGAAACTGAAATATTTTGTGGGAATGGGAAATTCTGGAGGGATTCAGTTGAAATTGAACTGAATATTAAAATTGTGGGAATGGGAGACAGAGAGAGAGAGGGAGAGAGGGAAAGTGCGAGGTTTCGGTGAACGGATAAAGTAGCCATGCTCAAGCAGCTGGTGTTTGTTTGGTCGATTTTTTTCTTTTTCTTTCTTAAAGATGATATTAATAAAACATAAACAACTAGGAATGTATATTGAAAATTGTTTTTATTATTAAATTTAAAACTTTATCCAATTTTACGCTAAACTACAAATTATATTAAATAAGTACTTAAGATTTCAATTTATTATAAATATAATATGTTGTTTACTTTGTTATTAATGTTACTAATGCGAAGAATCATGTAATTATGGATTATAATTGTTGTGATGTGAATGTTGAGTTTTATCATTCATAACATTAACACTAACAACTTATGCAAGGGCACAAATCATTTTCTAATATTATAATACTGAATATGATATTCTTCCTACAAAAATTTCATAAATACTAGTTTGACTCTTCTATCATTACTTAATCAATAAGAATATTTGAAGTTATCAAATTTAACCATAAAAGAATCCAAACATAGATTAAGATTCCAATAAGTATAAGAAACAACAATTAACAACTAGAAAGTATAAGATATAATGAAACATATAGATAATAACTCCCCCTACTATTACCTTTGCAGTTATGATTTAGTTATTGCATATATTTTATTAGTTGAACAGACAAAATTTCTTAATTTAATGAACTACTCCCTCTCGAATTATAACTATTTATCTTCAAATTGATTAACGAATACCTTTATTTGATTAAAATATTTAAAGATGCAATAAAATAAGTTAAATTATATAAAAAGTTTGATCTTAATATAAGAAGATTTATAAAACCCTATGTCTAGCACCATGTACAACTCTTTATATCAATATCTTAGTCGTTCTTTAAGCAAGTTTTCTTTATATGCAAATTAAGCTCTAGTTTAATTGCTAACTTTTATAAAATCAACAGTAAGAGTGACAAACATAATTCATAAGTATAAATTCTTCCATAAAATAACTAAAATCAATCTATTCAAAGTGATACTAGAGGTCCTCTTATCTAGAATCACTAAAAAAAGTCAGCAAACTATCATCTTTTAAATAATAAGCATAAACTAAAAAAAAATGTAAATCATATAAGAAGTTTTCTAAAGAGGTTCTTAATCTTTCGATGTTCTTTCTTCATTAGAATGATGTTAAATCTCTTTCCTCTTCAAAAACAACTGCAAGTCTTACTTAGGCTTTATTGCTCTTTCTAAAATCAGGTCTCTAAGATATAAGGTCTAAAACAACAAGGGTTTTACGTTCTTTAAAACACTCTTAATAGTGTAGGTCACCATGAATATGAGCTAGAACATTGGCATGAAAATTGGGTTAGGGAAGGATGATGATGAATTTTTTTTAAAATATAATTATACTATTGTAGTAAAGATTAAAGAAAGTAGACATGTTGTTCCATACTAGTAAAGCGATAATCCCACAAGGAATGGATATAAGTACCAAATCTAATCTTCCTATTATTGTCTTGTTACTAATAAATTGCATTTTGATTAATTGAATGGAAAATAAACTAAAATGTCTGCTACTTTGGATTACTAGTATGAATGAATATCCAAGTTAAAGTTTCCCTTAACTTCATTTATATTTTTTTTCAATTATATGGATTTTAATTACTTAAACCTACTGAGTAACTACTCGTAAAATACTTCTTTGAAACCTTTCAAAAGGTTATCCTAATGATAGAAAGATTATATAGGTCTATCTCTAAATATCTGTTCAATCTGTGCTTAGGTCAATCTATATATAGGTTCTCTCTACTTTATGTGTATATAGATTCAAATCATATGTAAGCTCTCACTTATATATGGTCAGCATTAAGATTAACATATACAAATCTCAAATATATAACCTTTATTAGAAAACTAAAATCAAGACAACAAAAATACGCTATAATTCCATCTAATTTAGATATAAATTTCTTTAGCCTTTAATCATCTTTGAAATACAAGAATAACAATTTAAAGGAAAGAAGTGCTTATGCTAAGGTATCTCTCACTAATAAACTCAATCTCTAATTGTAATGTGCTTTCTTAAAATGAATTTTGATATATATTTCTCTTAAAAAATGCTCTTCGATGAGTTCTAAGGTTCTCCTATGATATATGGTTATTAACCATAATGAGAATCAATGAATAGACAAAAAACTTAAAATACTCTTCCAAATCCTAATTTTTCATTTCTTTAAATAGATAGTCTTAAGAGATACCATGTTCCAAGCCATGCAATTTTTTTCTTTTTCAAAAATACTAAAAATTAGAAGTTATAATTCTCTTTCTACGCTTTCCATAGCCTTTTGAATCATCTCAATCAAAGATCGGATGAGGCAGTTATAACCAATTTAAGAAGCAGTATTGAAGTTGCTTTGTAAATCTTTCTCCGTGGGTTGAGATATGATTATATATCTCTCATTAAATTTTTCCCTAAGCCATTTGGCCTCCCTTCAGTCTATGTATCAATTTGTGTCCTCATCTAGAGTTCCTAAAAGGAACATAGGTTGGAACACAACCAT
Source organism: Erythroxylum guanchezii (assembly GCA_025629825.1). NCBI lineage: Eukaryota > Viridiplantae > Streptophyta > Magnoliopsida > Malpighiales > Erythroxylaceae > Erythroxylum > Erythroxylum guanchezii. The sequence continues at coordinate 24,246,019 of JAOTAX010000003.1, read as the reverse complement.
GTGTCAAGTTGTGTTTAGCAAAAAATAAAGTTTTCTTCATATTTTTCTTACAAACTCCTCTAATTCTTGACTATATGCCTCAAGAAACTTTTCCATAAGAACTTAAAATAATATATAAAAACCAATTAAATCAAGTTAAATTAGATAGAAAATATAAAAACATAATAAGAAAAATAATGCACATTTCATACACATCAAATTCCCCTACATTTAAAATATTGGTTGTCCTTAAGCAAATCAATCTTAATCACTTTTAACTTAAGTAAGTTTAAATTATAGTAAAGTTCAACAATTCCATCATGGTAATTTAAAGTGCACATTATTTGGCTAACTACATCATTCATCAACTTCCTAAGTCTCTAAATACTTGCATAACTTTCTATTTAGCTCAATCTAATTCAATAATCATTCAAAAATCAACCCGATTCAAACTATTTGGATATAAAATGAGCACACTTTAGTAAAAAGCCTAAACTTATAAGCACTTACTCACTCTATCTAAAAAACAAACTAAAACAATTTGTTTTGAAATTTTTGTGGAGCAAGATATGCTTATTTGAAGTTTTATCTTAAGCCTCATAATGTTGCTTATTAGAGTTAGTTTACAAGATTCTTCTAAAATGGAAACCTACACAAAAGAACAACAAAAGAAATAAAACAATACAAGAAGGTTGGATTGCCTCCCAATAAGTAATTCCTTAGAGTCTTTTTATCTGGAATCTATCATTGGGGAGTTAGAGAAAGCACTCTTTCTACAAAAGTTTTTGGGTGCCATGTGAAGGTGTTTTTTGTTTAAGATTTTAAATTTCTTTTATCTATTCCTTTTTATATTCTTGTGGAACCTTGTTAGAATCCTTGATTATGTCATGTAAATAATCATAGATTTTAGTATCTATTATATTTACACCATAATAATAAGAATTTTCATAAGAAGGATAATTTTTTCCCTCGTTAAAAATAAAGAGGATTTGTTGTCCTTTTTTTCTTCCTTTATAATAACAGCCCCATTTTTTCGATTCCTTTTTGTTCTAAATTAGTTCACTACCACTATTTAGGATTTACCTCTTTCTCACTTAGCAAGGATGCTTGATCCTAAATGTTAAATGGAATTTACTAACTATCCTAATTGAAATTCTATGTTGTGGTTCAAAGTTGTAAACTAATTAACCATTTATTTTAGTCTTTCAATTCTCTCAATTTTTGTATTAGCTAGCCTATCAATGGCTAAATCCTAAGATGGCTTGCCTTCTTTGCTAAGTTTGGTGATTGAATCTATCTGTAATTAAACAAAATAGATTGTAGAAGTTATAAATTTGGAGCAGCTTAGAGTATCGATCCAATAAGGACTATAACTACTAAATTTTATTAAGCTTAGCCAAACAAATCAAACTAACTAAATTAAATCTTGAATTATACATAGTCTCTAATGTATATGACGTGTAAGACCAATGCAAAACTAGAAAATAAGGGAAAAGAGAAAATTAGGATAATCGGTACTTCCCTTACAGTACAAGACTCTATAGATGCAATTTGAGAAGTACGAACTTACAATATGTATCTTGATCTAATTAGTGATAGGACTTCAAAATATAATTGAACCCATAACCTGAAACTACTTTTATCTAAATCACATGAAACAAACAAAAAATCATGCAAAAAAACTTAAAATAATGCTAAAGATCCTAAAAGGCTACCAATTTTAAACAAAAACACCTAAATCATTGGTTTGTCTCCCAATAAGCACTTCTATATGAGTCTTTTAGCTAGACTTCTTACTTAAGCTCTTCACCTTGATAACTCCTCAAATAAAGGTTTGATTCTCCTCTTCTTTAGTCTCTTAAAGTCTTTAATGTTCCTTTTCCTACTTACAACTCTTAACTTCTAAATATGCCATATGCTCCATTAGAATTGGGCTATCCATATCCATTCTTTTCCATACATCTTATAGGTCTCTAATGGAACCTAACATAAGATGAGAAAGTTTAATGTCAATCACATCTACAAAGAAAAAGTATAATCTTTAATATTAAGGGTATGCTTTAAGGCTTTGGATGCCTAAAAACTAGTTCTTCATCCTCCACCTTTAGGATTAATTTTTCATCATGTAAATCTATGATAGCTTTAAAAATGAATAGAAAAGATTATCCGAAGATCAAGGAAACGTCTACATCGTCCTCCATATCTAAATTCTCAAAAGCAATTAGGAAAGAATAATTTATTAATCTTAAAGAACACATCTTTTATAATTCGCCTAGGATGCTTAATTGACCTTTCTACTAATTGTATGATCATCTTAATTAATTTAGGTTCACCCAATCCTAACTTGTTAAACATGTCATATAGCATCAAGTTCGTAATAACTCTGAATTCTATAAATTGAAAAATAACAATATTATAAGGGATAAAAAAATTCCTAGGGGTAACTTGTTTTGCAGGATGCATGTTACTTCTCACTTGATATTACTATTGACAATTCCTTGAGCCTCTTCTTACTAAAAAGGAGATCTTTTAAGTACCTAGTATAGTTTGGCATCTATAAAAGAGTTTCCACAAAAGGTATGTTGATATGTAATTTTTTAAAACGTTTTAAAAACATACCAAATTTATCTTCTTTTTATTTATTTCGAGCCTACTCGGGTAGGGATCTTAACTAGTAATATTTGATCACTCCCTTCTTTGACTCCTCCTCTTTCTCTTTCTCTTTCTCCTTCTTCTCAATTCTCATCCTTCTTTTCTTTTTCTTTATCCTTCATTCCTTCTCTTCAACTTTCAATTTCTTCAGACTCTTTAAAGCCATTGCATTCACTTTCTTACTCGGGTTTAGCTTGTTGTTATTAGCAACATAACTAGCTAACTTTTGGAGGCAAGCTTATCAAGTTGTTTAATTTCAATTTCCAAGTTGAAAT
>JAOTAX010000003.1:24201398-24211826 GCA_025629825.1 Erythroxylum guanchezii | reverse complement strand
ATCTTGGAATTTAAGTTATTTCTGTAAAATACGAGGATTAGTCACTTTTCAAGGAGTATTAGTTCTTGTAACTTTTGCCTTTTGAGATTTTGGATTATTGTTGTAATTATGGCTTGGAATGCCTTTAGGGCTTGTAAAACTCTTATATTTTGATGTTAAGGAATTACGAATTATGTATCGATGATGTTGAGTGGATTATGTATGAATTTATGTATATACAAGGTGGAGTTGAAATTAGGTATACTTGAAGGAGTTATTAATTTGATATGATCATTGTAATTGTGAATTGTTGTTTCATACATCTATATAAATGAGATGTGTTATGGAAAAGGAACATAGAAATGGTATGAGACTTTAAGCTTCATGATTTCTTGGATTACGCTCACATTTGTATGACGAGCAATAATACGCTTACGCTTTATGGTTCAAGGTTTGGACTCCGAAAATGGGGCCCAACATGTTTGGTATCAGAGCAAGAAGAGATTACAAGGAACCATGCTCAAGTAGGATGGTATTTTTGTTAAGAGTTGGATTCCAGAAACGGGATCCAACATGTATCCTCATCGGATAAGGGATAGTTATTAATGAGCCCGGTATCCAATTGGATATGGGACAGTTCAGACACTCGGGCACAACAACGTAAGAATTTGAAAAGTGTCTCATGAGCATTTCATATGCATTTGTGATTGATCAGTTGAAATAAGCAATTTGTTTATGCTAAGTGAGAATGTGATACTTATGTAAAGTGCAGTTTGTGATAAATTGTTATGTGAATTGATGTGTTGCATGAATTGAGTGAACCATCGATGATGGTTACCTCATTGAGTTCGCAAAACTCACCAAAATTGCAATGTTGTCTTTTCAGGACCAAGAGATGACTTTAGCTACTGAGGGGCTCTACTGCTGTGTAGATTGTGAGTTGGCAAGAGAAGTCATAGCTCAAAGGTCGGTCAGCTGGAAATTTTTGGATGGCTTAGATAGATTTGATATATTTTCCTCTTTCACGTAGTACTTATGTACTAGGTTTTGTTGATGTACATGTAGTAAAGGTTGAAAGACACAATGTAGGCTTTCGATTTTGAGAAATGAAATGAGGAAAAGTTGGTTTTAAAAATATTGTGATTTTCTTATGATGCTTTATAAGTGAATAATGATATGATGCCATATGAAGTGAATGTAGTAATTGAACGTAGCTCGCCCTTATCGTAGGATATGTACTGGAATGACCTCTGGGCGTCCCGGTGTGTACCTTGCGTTAAAGGGACGCTACAAATTTAGTTTGCATTTCATGATCTAGCTTAGATCCATTGCACTAGGTTCCGATTAAGTGATATGACCCGAAGTTGCACTCTATATTGCAATCCTTGGAATTAAATTTTTGATTCGGCTTCCAAGGGTTAAACCTAAAGACAAACTGCGGATCAAAATGACGTCGTTGCCGTGGAACCAAGCAATTGGTTTTCTTTAGGTTAGCCGTTGTTATTTTTGTTTCTCCTTGAGGTTAGGAACCTTTTCTTATAGATTTCATTTTGGATAGTTTTATTTCATACTTGTCAATAGTATAAGTTTTTAATTTTTCCTTGCATAGCATAAAATTTTGAAAACATAAACAAAAGCATACTTCCACAATTGAATCTTTCTTACTTAGCATTCTTTTTGCACTCATATACTTTTTAAATCTTTTCTTTGATTACTTGTTGATCCACATATACACATTTTCATACATACTTTTATGCACCATACACTCGCATCCTTCACATCTCACCTTTTATTTGACTTTGTGTGCTTGTGAGTCAATTTTGTTACATTATCTTTCATTTGAGTTGTTTCTGTGCATGCACCGGAGAGCTAAACTTGTTCCTTTCCATCCTAAAATTGAGAGACGCTTAAGGAAGATTAGAAAAGAGAGGAAAGAATAAGAGAGAAGTAAGGTAGTTGTGGAAGAGGAGTCGAGTCATTCAACTAATGAGAGTGAGTCAAGAGAAAGAGTGATCATGGCTGAGAACCCAGCTTTTATACAAAATCCTAACTTTCATGCTATCGATCCTAGAAATGATGATAATGGCAGAAATGGGGAGCATGGGAGGGTTGGAGAAAATAATGGAAATCATAGACGGAGAACCATTAGGGAAGCAATAACTTCTGATGTGAATTTTGTCCTATTTACTACTGGTTGTCCTAATTTTGAGGTTAATTTTGAAGTGAAAAGATTACTTATTAACTCTCTTCCTAAATTTTATGGCTTGGCAGGAGAGTGTCCCTACATGCATTTGCAATCCTTGTCTATGACCTGTTAGAGTATGAAACCAGTGGGAGCTTCACTTGATCAAGTTCTATGGAAGATTTTTCATTTGTCCCTGGAAAGAAAAGCAAGAGAGTGGTACACGAATCTTCCAAGGCATGTGGCGAATGCCTACCATAGCTGGGCCAATCTGAGGAAAGCTTTCTTAGAGAAGTACTTTCCAGCTTGTAGAACTTCATCGATGAGGAAGGAGATCTATTCAACATGACAAGATTATGATGAATCCCTTTACGATTATTTGAATCATTTCCAAGATCTACTATCCAGATACCCCATCACCAGATACCTTGTAGCGCCCCCTCACCGCAGGGTACACACTGAGACACCCGAAGGTCATTCTGGTACATATCCTACAATAAGGGCGAGCTACGTTTGATCCCTACATTCACTTCACGTGGCATCATATCATTACTAACTTATAATGCATCATAAGAAAATCACAATATTTTAAAAACCAACTTTTTCCTCATTTCATTGCATAAAACTGAAAGTCTACATTATGTTTACACTCCTTACACGCACATCATCAAAACCTAATACAAAAGGACTACATGAAAGAGGAAAATATATATAGTCTATCTAAACTGTCCACAAAGTCCAGCTGACCGACCTTTGAGTCATGACTTCTCCTGCCAAAATACAATCTACTCGACTGGTAGAGCCTCTCAGTAGCTTGAGTCATCTCTCGGTCCTAAAAAGACAATGTTGCAATTTTGGTGAGTTTTGTGAACTCCATAAGATAACCATCATCGATGGTTTACTCAATTCATACATCACATGACTACACATAACATATTAGTTACCTCATTGCATATTCATAATGTCGCATCTCACTTTCAGAATAATCATATCGATCGTATCGTTCATACAAAACGCACATATCAATTATAATTGCAATGCACATGAGACTCACTTTCATTTATTATTATCGTTATGACGAGTGCCTTTTCACTAGCTCATATCCCTTAGTGGATACCGAGCTGTGTCATATAATGTCCCATATCCCTTAGTGGATATTGGGTACATTCACAATCGAGCCTGAAGCTCTAATCACATTCTGAGCTTTAAGCTCTTTATCCTGACGACTCCGGTCATAACTTCCTTTATCTTACATGCATTCATGTAATGAATGTTTCTCATAACATAACCTCAGTCAATCACATGGATGCACATTCACATTTATCATCAGATCTTCGTCCGGCGTTCAACAGAAATGCTGAGCACACTTTTGCATTCATATGCATATTCACAATTTTCACATTTTGCAGCACTTATTTCGTCTTGTTCATATATAAAGAGCAGTTTAATAACTCATTCATACATCAGAATCACCAGACCTTCATTGTCCGAAATCAACACAATCAAACCACATCTATATCAGCATTCAAAACACATTCTAAAGCAAACAAATAATTGAGTGAAACCGACTAGGTTACTCACTAGTTGCTCTCGAAGCTAATACCTGGAAGATCTGGCAATGTCTGGAGGTTGACGTTCCAGTTGCTCCTCTATAACAATCAAAATACACGATATCACAATTTGCACCATCATAAGTATTCGATAATGCACATACATGAAATGAATTATGTATAATACATGTTCATGATAATCTCGAGTAATTTTCGTCACAAAATCAATCTCATTTAAAGCTCTACTAATCTCGAAATCACCAAAATACTGAAGTATGCTCAGTAGAATAACACCAGTTCACATTATCTAAGAGTACACACACTGTACTCGCCTTATGTTTTTTACTCAATCTTTCTCATTTCATTTCAAATGGATGTATTTTTTTTAGAGATGTAGAGCAAAGTCTTATGAGTCCAATGGTTCAAGAATCAAATCATTTGGCTGTCTAGAGAAGAAGTTATGACCAAACGAATCCAACTTGTTTTTGTCCCCAATCGTCTTACTTTGCTTCTTCTTACTTTTATTTCGTCTTACTTTGTTTCGTCTTACTTTCGCTTCGTCTTACTTTTACTTCGTCTTACTTTGCTTCATCTTACTTTCACTTTGTCTTATTTTTACTTTGTCTTACTTTGCTTCGTCTTACTTTTGCTTCATCTTACTTTCGCTTCGTCTTACTTTTACTTCGTCTTACTTTCACTTCGTCTTACTTTTACTTCGTCTTACTTCCGCTTCGTCTTACTTTTTCTTTGTCTTGCTTTTACTTCGTATTACTTTGCTTCGTCTTACTTTCACTTTGTCTTACTTCTGCTTCGTCTTACTTTCGCTTCGTCTTACTTCCGCTTCATCTTACTTTCACTTTGTCTTACTTTTACACTCTCCAGAACATCTCCACTTAGAAAGATCATAACTTTTAGCTCAGATGATCAAAATTTTCATATTATATACCGTTGGAAAGATAAAAGAAAGATCTATAACTTTTACGAAGACCACTTCATCAAAATCTATCTAGATTGATCCATAAATTTCATGGAAGTTTCAGATTGAAATCCTTACTATTTCAACTCCAAAAATCACTTTTACAACACTTAATCACTAATAATCTTTCAAAATACTAAATTAACACTATAACAAAAATTTTCATCCCCAATAACACAGTATTTATGAACAAACATGTAAATGTCATTTTTCATACAGATGACAGTAACTTAACAAATTTATTTCATAAATCCCCCAACTCTAAAGAATTTATTCACTACTTACCTGCTGACAACTCCAAAATCTTTAAGCCCTAAACTCCACACAATTTGCATACTTCATTAAGTACAATGACCAGCTTCTAGTTTTTCTTAGAGTAGAGGACACAAATAGAAAAAGTGGGTTTGATGTAGGAAAGGAAAAGCATAGAAATCTCTTTGAAGGTGTTTGATGGAAAACTCTGCATATGGGAAGAAAATATGAAGAAGATGGGGATGAAGAAGGAACTTAGACATATAACTTAACCTGTCAATTCTCAGAGAACAGTATGAAGTAAATCACATGTTAGTATAGACTTAATATTCGATATACAAATGCACAAGAAGGGGGGTTGAATTATGTGTTCTTTTTCGATAATCCCCTTTTTGAGAACTTCTTGTAAAACTTGTTTTTTTAAACTATTAAAAATCAGTATAACGAAATATTGTAATTTATTTCTAAGTGCTTGTATAAAATAGTAAGAGTAGTAGTTGAGAGTTGAGAGAGAGTCGACATGGCAAATTTATACTAGTTCACCCCAAACCGTGGGATACATCCAATCTTTAGAATCCTTTCTGAGATTTCACTATACTTTGCAAAGATACAAGTATTCTTTTCTCCGAGCCTCTTCAGGTATCTTACAACAAGTATTCTTTTCACATTTAGCCTCTTCAGGCTATCTGCTTTCCTTCTTTCAACTGAAAGATGTTTCGAGCTTTGTTAAAGATAAGAATACCTCTAAGTTTAGCACAATAAGATTTCTAGCTTTGAATTTCACTAACTCTTTCGAAAATCTCTAACTTCGTCGCTTCTTCAATCTTCGACTCCGACTCGTATCTATAGCCTTCATCTTCAACTGCTTCTTGATAACTGCTTCTTTCTTCTTGTTTCTTGATCTTTAAAGAATTAGTTATTCAGTTGAGTTCTGTAACCAACTCAAACTAATAATCATCCGACGTGGTATCGGGTCTTCCGTCTCAATTTCTTTCGTCTCACTTTCTTTTGCCTCCGTCTCACTTTTCTTTTTCGCTTCCATCTCATTTTTATTTCTGCTTTTGTCTCACTTTCTTTTCCGCTTCCGTCTCATTTTGCTTTTGCTTCCGTCTCACTTTTCTTTTTTGCTTCTGTCTCATTTTGTATCTGCTTCCGTCTCACTTTTCATTTCTGCTTCCGTCTCATTTTTATTTCCGCTTCCGTCTCACATTTTTTTCCACTTCTGTCTCATTTTGCTTTTGTTTCCGTCTCACTTTTCTTTTCTGCTTCCGACTCATTTTGTATCTGCTTCCGTCTCACTTTTCTTTTCTTCTTCTGTCTCATTTTCTTTCTTCTCATTATTTGGTCTTCATCAAAATCATTAGACGTAAAGTCATTTTGACTTAACACAGTAACCTATTTCTAGCAAAAGTACAAAAAGCCTAAGTGACACTTGTCACTTTCCTAATACCTAAGCTCTAACTTAGTTTCTTTTGAAAATAACTCCCTTAACTTTTATCTTTATAATCCATCTATCTCCAAATCTTCTTTTGATTTCTTTTTCCTATTTTCTATAATTTTTCCTGAAATTTATTCCTAAATTCACCACATCCACAAATACCATATTCTTACTAACCAATAGAACATCCCATATAAACAAATTCCAAAACTTTCAAAACTCCTAAAAATCACAACTCAATCTAATTATACCCGGAATTATTCATGAATGTATGTACAATTATTTTCATGTGCAACAACTTCACTATTCATATGTATGAGTAAGACATATTAGGCATGAACATGGAAATACATTTCTAGCTCTCATTAATCACTCACATCTGCCATTTTAACCTTCCCACAAGCAATGGGATATTACAACTCCCGTCTCCTTAAAGAAATTTCGTCCTCGAAATTCTTACCTGGTTGCTCGAATAGGTGGGGATAATGTCTCCTCATATGCTCCTCTGTCTCCCATGTTGCTTCTTCAGTTGAGCGGTTCCTCCAAAGGACTTTTACCAATGGAATGACCCTGTTCCTCAACTGCTTGATCTGCGACCCTATAATCTTTATCGGTTCTTCAACATAACTTAAGTTACTAGCAACCTTAATTTCTTGAGCCGGTATCACATGTGTCGGATCAGATCGGTATCTTCGGAGCATACTCACATGAAACATATTGTGTAGTTGAGACATTTCATTCGGTAAGGCCAACCTATAGGCCAACGGTCCTATCCTCTCAATGATCTCGTAAGGACCAATGTATCTAGAGCTCAACTTGCCCTTTTTACCGAATTTTAAAACTCCTTTCCATGGTGATACTCTCAAGAATACTCTATCTCCTACACTGTACTCCATATCACGTTGATGTTGATCTACATAACTCTTTTGTCTATCTTAAGCTGCTTTAATTCGGCCTCTAATCAACTTCACTTTATCCACTGTATCCTGTATCAACTCCAGACCTTCCACCATTCCCAAGCCCTCCTCATCTCAATACAATGGCGACTGACATTTTCTATCATACAGCGCCTCATACGGTGCCATTTCGATGCTACTGTAGTAATGGTTGTTATAGAAAAACTCTACTAATGCCATGTATTGATCCCAAGATCCTCTAAACTCTAATACACAAGCTCTAAGCATATCCTCAACAGTCTTGATTGTCTTTTCACTATGTCCATCTGTCTGAGGATGAAATGCTATACTGAAGTTTAACTTAGTACCCATAGCAGACTGTAAACTCCTCCAAAACCTCGAAGTAAATATGGGATCCCTGTCCGATACTATGGACACTGGAACCCCATACAGTCTCACCACCTCATCTACATATCTCCGAGCCAACTGATCAAGTGAGTTATTCTCTCTCACTGGTAAGAAATAGGCCGACTTAGTTAACTGGTCCACTATGACCCAAATAGCATTATGCTACCTCGGAGTCTTTTGGCAAACCCATGATGAAGTCCATAGTAATCTGTTCCCATTTCCACTCCGAAATGGCCAACGAATGTAACCTCCCTACTGGAGCTTGGTATTCAGCCTTAACTTGCTGGCAAGTCATACATTTAGATACATATTCTGCCACTTGCTTCTTCATTCCAGGCCACCAAAAATGTTGCTTCAATGTGTTATACATCTTGGTAGTACCAGGATGCATAGCATAGACGACCATATGAGCTTCCTCAAGAATCTCCTTCTTTAGATCATCCACATTAGGTACACACGGCCTCTGTCCCAACCACAATGTCTCATCCCTCAACTCGAACTCGAAATTCAGGTTCGTCCCCACTTTCTCTATAAGCTTGACTATATCAGGATCTTTACTCTGTATTTTTTGATTTTGCCAGGTAACATTGGTCTCACTTTCAATGTAGCAATCAAGGCTTTATCCTGTTCCAGATTCAACTCCACATTCAGAGCTCTCAAAAGTATCAAATTAGGTAGCCTTGATAACTGAATTTGAGCTGTACTAATATTAGACTTCCTGCTCAAAGCATCTGTCACCATATTAGCTTTCCCTAGGTGGTATTCAATAGTGCAATCATAGTCTTTCAGTAGCTCAATCCATCTCCTCTGCCTCAAGTTCAACTCCTTCTGACTTAGCAAATACTTCAGACTCTTATGATCAGTGTATATCTAGAAAGTCTCTCCATACAGATAATGTCTTCAAATCTTTAGAGCAAAGACAACTGCAGCTAGCTCTAAATCATGTACTGGATGCATAGGCGATCACCTTGCCATACTGCATCAATACGCAACCCAATCCTTGATGCGATGCATCACTATACACCACATAACCTCCAGTCCCTGATGGAATAGCTAACACCAGTGCAGTAGTCAACTGATGTTTTAGCTCCTCGAAGCTCCTTTGACACTCCTCATTCCATCTGAACACTACATTCTTCCTCAGAAGTTTTGTCAGAAGGGTCGAGATTAGAGAAAACCCCTTGACAAACCTCTGATAATAGCCAACCAATCCTAAGAAGCTGTAGATCTCTAACACATTTCTCGGAGCTCCTAATTCATCACTGCCTCTACCTTTTTCGGATTTACCTATATGTCATCTCCAGTCACTATATGTCCCAAAAACACAACTTGATATAGCCAAAATTCACACTTACTGAATTTGCCATACAACTGCTTCTCCCTCATAATCTGTAAGATGACTCTCAGATGCTCAGCATGCTCCTTTCTACTCTTTGACTACACCAAGATATCATCAATAAACACAATCACACATCGATTTAGGTAGCACTGAAACACCCTATTCATCAGGGCCATAAAAGCTGCCGGAGCATTAGTAAGCCTAAACGGCATCACTAGAAACTCGAAGTGCCCATACTTGCTCCTGAATGCACTCTTAGGAATATCATGCTCTACTATCTTCAACTGATAATACCCTGATCTCAAATCCAGCTTAGTAAATACCTGAGCTCCCTGCAACTGATCAAGCAAATCATCAATTCTAGGCAACGGATATTTATTCTTCACTGTCACCCAATTCAGTTGCATATAATCGATGCACAACCTCAAAGTCCCATCATTTTTCTTCACAAGTAGCACTGGAGCTCCCCAAGGTGAAACAATGGATCTTATAAAAGCCTTTTCCAACAACTCCTGAAGCTGAGCCTTCAGCTCCTTTAGTTCCAAAGGTGTCATCCTATATGGAGGAATAGATATAGGAGCGGTACCTGGAACTAAATCAATCATGAACTCCGTTTTCCAATCTGGTGGTAAACTAGGTAGCTCCTCTAGGAATACATTTGGAAACTCCCTAACCACGGGAATGTCCTGTATACTCTACTCACCTCTAGTATCAATGATATAGGCCAGATAAGCCTCACATCCTCCCTGCATCAACCTCAAAGCACTCATGAAGGATATCATCCTTACTGGCATTGCTTGACTAACTCCTCTAAATACTGCCCTCAACTGACCAGGAGATTCCAGTAGTACCTCCTTGGTGTAGTAGTTCATGATAGCCCTATGAGCAGTGAGCCAATCCATGCCTAAGATAACCTCTATCTCTCTCAGCTATAAGACAATCAGATCTGCCTCCAACTCTGCTTGATCAATCTTAATCAAGCACCCCTTGCAGTTCTCCCTTAAAACAGTAGAACTACCTAGAGGTGTTGGGACCTGATCTCGAGACCGGACCCCAACCGGAAAATGAAGAGAAAGCAAACGAAAGTGCGGAAAGAATCAAATCAAATCGGAAGTGAACTAAACGCACCGATCGGAAGTCATAAAGCGGAACAAGAAGTGAAAGCGGAAATTGAAAAACATGGATTTCGAAGCGAAGTGAATCGATAAGAAAATCCAAATCGAAGCAAACAAAGTCCGACATTCGGTAACGAAAATTCTTGAAAATCCTCGTCGCATTGGAACCCTAAGATTAATCCTTTCCGAAATCGGTATAATTTTTTTTTTCATACTTATTCATTCTTTTATTAATCATTCCTTTTCTCTTTATTCAATCTTAAAACCAATCCATACAATTTCCCTTTTTAACG
>JAOTAX010000003.1:24130090-24146434 GCA_025629825.1 Erythroxylum guanchezii | reverse complement strand
ACCTTTGTGGATGTTAAAATCTAGATGGAATCATTTACGGTGATAGTTTCCACTCAACATATAGATTTTTTTTTTTTGCTATTCGAATCTTTACTTTAGGCTGCCTAGTTATGTTAATTGCAAGGGAGACCTTTTTGAGTTAAAAACTACTTCTTAACGATCAGCTCCGTATTGGGGGACCATAATGATTGCCAATTAAAAAACATGTATTTTAAAAAATAATTATTAAATTAAAAATTATTAAATTAAATTTGTTTGAAAAATGGAAAAATAAAATTAAAAAATAATTCAAAAATATCGTGGAAGAAAAAGAGTAATTTAAAAAATCATTATTAAAATTTAAAAATTATTAAATTAAAAAGATTTTTGAAAAAAGAAAAAACAATAATTAAAAATAATACAAAAAACGTCGCAGAAGACATTCTGAAAACGTCGTAGATTTCTTCACATTCTGTGACGTTTTTAAAAACGTCGCAGAATGTTAGAGATTTCGTGACGTTTTTTTAAAACGTCGCGGATTATTCAAACTTTTAGTGACGTTTTTATAAACGTCGTAGAATGTCAGTATTTTTTGTGACATTTTACATAAAACGTCGCGGAAACCTTTTGCCTACACCACATTCCGTGACGTTTTTTGTGACGTTTTTTAAAACGTCGTAGAAGAGTTTCTGTGACGTTTTTAAGACCTTTTGTGACATTTTTAAGACGTCGCAAAAGGGCTTGTTTTCTTGTAGTGAGACTATCTGGCCTCCTTGACCGAGTTTCCCAAATAATATGCGCTAACACCTCACTGCACTCATAGGAGGAATGAAATCTGCCAAGCAAATGCAAAATGCGACTCCACACCACTTTGGAATACTCATATGCAAAGAACAAGTGGTCTCGACTCTCCTCGGCTTGTGTACACATCACACAAATGGGATCAAAACTACCAAACCATTTATCTTTTGTTCTCAGCCTGTTCTTAATTGCCAACCACACTAAAAACGCAGCTCTAGGACTTACAACCTATTGCCACATCAAATCAGCCCAACTTATCTCCTCCTGCCTCTCTCTGCCAAGTCCATGAGCTGATTAGGTTGTGAAGACCCCAGCATGATTGCCATTCCAAATCAGCTGGTCATGATCTGAGCATAGCAACACTCCATTAAGGTATCGATCAAGGATATGACCAAACCTGCAACTTTGCATTTGAGCCCTCCACCGAACAACCCAAGCCACTGTTGCCTCCCTAGGAAAACGATTTCTAAATCCAAACAAATCATTTCTCTGCCAAAGAGGGTTGAAGCCATTCTAATTACCATACCAAAAATTGACAACCTCCCCACTCCCAATTTGCCATTTAATGTAAGGATAAACCAACTCTCTTAATTGCAACAAACTCTTGAAAATCCATGACTGATCATATCTCAGTTGGATTTGCCAAAAACTTTGTTCATTGAGTCGATAAATCTACACCCATTTGACCCACATGGCTTCCTTATCCACAAATAGCCGCCAAATTCGCTTCATAAGCAGTACTCGTTGCATCTGAGTGATTGAAATTATACCTAAACCCCCTTGCTGCTTGGGCACCACAATCTCACTCCACTTGACTTTAGCCCCTTTACAGTTTCCATGCTTACCTGTCTATAAGAAAGCTTTCAATATCCTCTCCAATTCTTTAATAACTCTTTTCGGGATAGTTAAATGGGCAGATATGATTGCTGTTCAGCACTGACACAATTGAGGTAACTCTCGCAACAAAAGAAAGAAAACGGTTTTGCCATGCATTGATACGATTTTTCAATTTTTCCAGCAAAGGGAAGAAATCAGAATACTTCGACTTACTCGATGTGATCGGTACTCCTAGATATCTTAACGGAGTTGCTTGGAGAGGCAACCCCGCCATACTACTTAGTTGCTCCCGATTATTGACATCGGAAAAGACATAGATGCCACTTTTATGGACATTTATTTTCATGCCTGACCATCGAGAGAAGGTTTCCATCAAGTTTAGCGTTCTGGTAATCACCTGCGGGTCAGCCTTACACAGCAATATCACGTCATTCGCATACAATAGATGAGATAGATTCATTTCCTTACAATGATAATGGTATTGGAATAGCCCGTTGCATTATACCATCTTATTCAATAACCTAGAAAGACCCTCAATTGTTAGAGTGAACAAGTAAGGGGAAAGAGGGTCCCCTTGTCGGATCCCCCTATGAATCTTAAAAGGCTTCATGGGAATTCCATTAATCAAGACACTCAGAGAGGGAGTTGGTATACACTGGTCTATCCACTGGCAAAACCGTGGCGGTAATCCAATCACTTGAATACAATCCTTCAAGTATCGCCATCCAATCGTATCATATGCTTTATAAAGGTCTATCTTTAAAGCACAGCTGTTTACCTTCTTTCCAGAGTTATATTCACCCAGTAGTTCTTTCAACAATAGAATATTATCCCCAATGCTTCGCGAAGGAAGAAAAGCCCCTTTAAGCATTTCTAACAATTTCAATCAAAACTCCCTTCAAGTGCTCTGCCAAAAGTGATGCAATCACCTTATACACCGTAGTGCAGCATGAGATCGAACAATAATCCGTAATTGTTGGACCTTGAAAAATTTTCTTAGGTGAGCATGATTTCAAAATAATTTTGAATTTTAGATAGATTTAATTTTGGAACTATATGTCAAGGTTAGTAGGATTTGTTGAATGGATAAATGGAAGTGTTGATGTAATAAGGATGTTCAAAGACATTTATGGGAGATCACTTGAGCATAAAAGAACATAAGCTTATAAGGATAAATGGATAAATGGAAGGGTAAAATGGACTTTTTGGGCTTTTTAAGAGTAGAAATAGAAAAAGGATGTGTTGTTTTTCTTGTAAGCGGAGAAAAACGTGACTTCAAGAGGGAGAAGAGTGAGAAAACAAAATTTAGAGAGAGAAGAGAAAGGTTATGGTGAAAGAAGGAAAGAAGATAAATCCACTTGTCAAGGTAGGTTAACCATTTTTCTTTTTAGCTCTGTTAAAGGAATGGGAGGTGTTGTGAAGAAGCAGTTAGAAAGGAGGAAGGGATTAAGGTAGAGAACAAACAGGGGTTTGTGTTAGAAGAAGATGGATTTTAGGGTTTCTATGCTAGATCTTAGGTTTTCAAACCTAGATGGGTTATAGGTAGGTTGGACTTGCGTTCAATTTGTATTTGTTGAAATTGTGTGATTTTCTTTTAAGTTAGGGTTTTAATTGGAATATTGTTTTGATTGAAACCTTACTTATTGTAGGGGACCAACGGAATCCTACCCAAGAGCAAAGGGAAAGTTAAGCTTGACTTGGTTTTCGTAAGCTAACTAGGTGGGTAATGTATTTATAGTTTTTGTATAATTGGGCAAGTTCTTGCCTGTGTATATATATATAAATATATATGTATGTATGTATGTATGTATGTATGTATGTATGTTTGAAATTGACTTGTTACAAATGTTGGTACTGCATAATGAAATATGCCTATTGTTGTAACTTGATAAAGGCCATGATATTTGGTTTTTGCATGAAAAATAAAAGAAGAGGTTCAAAGATATAAAAGCATTTTGATAAAATGATTCTGAGCATGATTATGTGCTTCTGTTTGGGCGAGAGTAGAACCATTCTGTTTGTCACGTGCACGTTGATAAGAGCCTTCTCCTGGCTGCCCGCTTGTGGCATATGAGCTCCGAAATGGACTCATTCTGTTCATGGGATAAATTTCGGTTTCCTCATTCTATTTCATGGAACCCTCGAGCAGTTTGTTGTGTATTGCATAATTGAACTGTTCAGTATGAAGCATATTGGGTGTTATATGTTATGAGTTGTTTTACGTATTGAGGTAAATGTGATAAATGTGTAAATTGCTTGAATACAGTATGAGTACTAGATTTGTTGGACATATATACTTACATATGCTTGAATTTGAGCTAATTACTAATGGCTATAAATATATTAGCCACTGAGCTGTGTAGCTCACTGCATCTCTTCCCTCCTCAGGTGCAAATCGAGAAGATCAGTGATCCTTGCAAGGCTTCAGAAACTTCAAGATATTAGAACATTTGTAATTAAGTTAGTTCAATCCCTTTTGGCTAGTTTTGGCATATCAAACACGAGCATCTTTTGTGTTCTGTATTAAGGTTGATGTGTAAATTAAGTTTGTTCAGACCTTGACTTTGTTTGAGAATGAGAAGTTTGTTATGTATGATTATGTTGTTTTTAAGGTTGGGTTTGATGAATGGTCGCTTCGTCTTAGTTTGACTTTGTTTCTTCTTAGTTTGACTATATTTTGTCTTAGTTCCCTTCATCTTAGTTTGACTCTATTTCGTTTTAGTTCCCTTCGTCTTAGTTTGACTTCTGTTTTGTCTTAGTTCGCTTCGTCTTAGTTTGACCTCCGCTTCGTCTTAGTTTTCGTCTTAATTTTGTTTCGTCTCATTTCTACTTCGTCTTAGTCTTTGTCTTAGTTTTGCTTCGTCTCATTTCTGCTTCGTCTTCGTCTTAGTTTTGATTCGTCTCATTTCTGTTTCGTCCCATTTTTGCTTTGTCTCATTTCTGTTTCGTCTTAGATTTGCTTCATCACATTTCTGTTTCGTCCCATTTTTGCTTCGTCTCATTTCTATTTCGTCTTAGTTTTGCTTCGTCTCATTTCTACTTCATCTTCGTCTTAGTTTTGTTTCATCTCATTTCTGTTTCGTCTCAGTTTCGTTTCGTCTTAGTTTTTATGCACTGTTCATTCTATATCTTCTGGTCCATTTTGATCCTTTTAGAGGCTAAATCCCGCTTAGAGTTCTTCTTGAAAGTTGTAGATCTCAATGTCCTCTTTCAAATCATCCAAAAACAAAATCAATCCGACCACTGTAGCAAAAATTGTGGCAGTTGCGCCAAGACAAGTACGATATGAGTCAAGTCTTGAACATGGTGGATTCTTTGACCATAACTATTTCGTCTGACCTCCGATTGAGGTGACTCTTGATGTATTGGATTCCTAACATGTTTTTTTCACCCTTCTCCAACAAGTGTTAGGCTTTGATATTGTTGTTCAAGGATTGGTAAAAAGGAAGCGAGGGTTCATAGGAATGACCCTACAAGGAGACCCGCTTACTCTTTTTGGCTCCGGATTGTTGAGCTCGGGAAACGAGGTCCAAATTCTTGAGCTTCAAGAACGCGGCCGACATCTTGTGGTATCAGAGTTTAGGCTTTTTTCCTAGGCATAGAATGTATTGTAGGATAAATTATATGGTATGTGATTATTTGTTGCATTGCAAAGTGATTGACTGCATTAAGTGGCATGCACATCATGCATACATGTAGCAAATAAGATTGAAATGTAGCTAATCCCTAGTGTTTTTATTTGAAGGAGTAAGATGCCACCTCGTAGAAGGACACGAGGAGTTGTGCAAGGATCAGTCGCACCTGACTCTCCAACTAGAGAGGAGAGTACTAATGAGTCTGTAACCCTAGGGAATGCTGAGGCTTTTGTAGGGCATGATAGTGAGCCCTTTCAGTCCCCAACCATAGAGTTGCCTATTCCGCAG
Organism: Erythroxylum guanchezii; assembly: GCA_025629825.1. Classification (NCBI taxonomy): domain Eukaryota; kingdom Viridiplantae; phylum Streptophyta; class Magnoliopsida; order Malpighiales; family Erythroxylaceae; genus Erythroxylum; species Erythroxylum guanchezii. The sequence goes on along the minus strand of JAOTAX010000003.1, from coordinate 24,140,894 downwards.
GAGCAAGTACCTCCACTAGTTCCGAGGATGTTTCAAGCTTTTACTTAGGCATTTATCCAGGCCATGGGTTAGATGCCACAGACTTCTGCTTTGACCCCAGCTAAGAAGGGGAAGCAGTTTGATAAGTTGAGGAAGTATGGGGCAATAGACTTCTATGGAACAACAGATCCAGAAGAAGCCGAGACTTGGTTGAGAAAGACTGAGAGGATATTGGATCAGATGGATTGTGAGGATGATGAGAAGGTGGTGTATGCTGCTAGTTTGCTTCAGAGAGATGCTCTGCATTGGTGGGAGAGTGTGCCAAGGAGCCAGATAAGACTGCCAGTGTTGGCATGGAAGGACTTCTTAGTAGTGTATAAGAAGAAGTATTTGTCTGAGATGTATATTCAGCAGAAGCAGAGGGAGTTTCTGAGTCTCACCCAGAGGGAGATGACGATGAGTGAGTATGAGTGCAGGTTTACACAGCTATCTCGGTATGCAACTGAGATGATGATGAGTGAGGCAGCTAAGTACCGTAGGTTTGAATCGGGTTTGCATATAGCCATCAGAGAGAAAGTAGTGGTGTAGAACTTTTGTGATTTTCAACAGCTGGTTGAAGCAGCACTGAGGGTTGAAAACATAGAGAATATAAAGAGTGCTGTAAACAAGAAGAGAAAGGGGAGAGAGCAATCCAAGAGGGGAGGTAATACTAGTACTCCTATGTCTCCTATGTCAGAGAGGTGTGCTAGGAGCTTCCCTATGCAGCCCGAGGAGAGGAATAGTGATGCAAGTAGGTCCAGACAGATGAGGACTCCTACTTATTCTCACCAAGCCTCTATGGTAAGAGGCAACAGAAGGGGAGAAGGGGACAAGTCATCCATCCCTAAGTGTGATCATTGTGGCAAGTTCCATGGAGGAAAGTGTTATAGATTGACCGGAGTTTGTTTCAAATGTGGAGAGAAAGAGCATATGGCCAGAGAGTGTCCTCAGTATGCAAAACAAGAGAGAAGTCAGATGCAAGTTTCCAAGAGATCCGAAGCTGTGGGGCACAAGACGACAACAGAAGCAAGCAGTTCTGAGGCAACTAAGAGGGTGAACCCTCAAGGAAGACCAAGGGGGCAAGCACCAGCTAGGGTGTTTGCAATGACACGGGAAGATGCAGAAACTGCTCCAGAAGTTGTGACTGGTACAGTTAAATTATTTGATGCTGATATTATTATTTTGATTGATCCGGGTTCTACCCATTTATTTGTGTCATCAAGTAGAACGGTGTGTGGTAGAAATCTGAGCCAGTTGGATACTTTGTTACTAGTTAGTACTCCAATCGGCCAATATATTGTTATTAGGCAAGTGTATAAAGAGTGTGAGATATGTATTGGTGGGGAACTCTTGGTGGTAGACTTAATGCCATTAAAAATGGGAGGCTTGGATGTAATTTTGGGTATGGATACGTTAGAGAAGTTAAATGCCCATCTGGATTGTAAACAGAAGATAGTGGATTTCAAATTGGACAACGGCAGAAGTGTGGTGTTTGTAGGGGACAAAAAAGCAAGCCTGCTTAAAATGGTTTCGGCTTTGACAGTAGAGAAGATGATGAGGAAAGGATGCGAGGCATTTTTAGCCTATGTGGTAGACACAAGGGCAGATAGGGGGAATCTAGAGGATATTCTTGTGTTCATGGAGTTCCCGGATATTTTTCCTGAGGAATTACCAGGACTACTGCCATCTAGAAAAATTGAGTTTCCCATTGAGCTTCTTTTAAGCACTACACCAATCTCAATTCCGCCTTACCGAATGGCTCCAGCAAAATTGAAGGAGCTTAAGGAGCAATTGGAGGATTTATTAGAGAAAGGATACATAAGGCCGAGCTCTTCTCCTTAGGGAGCTCCGGTCCTTTTTGTGAAGAAGAAAGATGGACCGCTAAGGATGTGTGTGGATTATAGGAAGCTTAACCATGTCACTGTCAAGAACAGATATCCGCTTCCACACATAGATGATTTGTTTGTTCAATTGCAAGGGGCAAAAGTCTTCTCCAAGATAGACTTGAGATCGGGTTACCACTAGTTGAGGATAAAAGAGTCTGATGTGCCAAAGACTGCTTTCAGAACACGGTATAAGCATTTTGAGTTTTTAGTTATGTCCTTCGGATTGATGAATGCCCCTACAGCCTTTATGGATTTGATGAATAGAGTCTTTAAATCTTTCTTAGACCAATTTATCATTGTCTTTATTGATGATATCTTGGTTTATTCCAAGAGTGATAAGGAGCATGAAGAGCATTTGAGGATTGCCTTGGAGACATTGAGGAAGAATGAGCTGTATGCTAAATTCGACAAATGTGAATTTTAGTTAAGGGAAGTTGTGTTTCTTGGACATGTAATCTCAGAAGAAGGAGAGCATGTGGATCCAAGAAAAATAGAAGTTGTGGTTAAATGGGAAGCACCTAAGAATATAGCAGAAGTGAGGAGTTTCTTGGGTTTGGCTGGGTAATACAGGAGGTTTGTGGAGGGCTTTCCATAATAGCAGCTCCACTTACCAAATTGACAAGGAAGAATTAGAAGTTTGCATGGACGGAGGAGTGTTAGAATAGTTTTAAGGAATTGAAGAACAAGCTCACAAGTGCACCGATTTTGACTTTGCCTTTGGGTAGTGATGGATATGTAGTCTATAGTGATGGATATTTGGAGTTAGCTACTACAATCTTTGCATTGAAAATATGGAGACACTACTTGTATAGAGTTATCACCAAGGTGTTTACAGATCACAAAAGTCTTAAGTATTTGATGAACCAGAAAGAGTTGAATCTGAGACAGAGAAGATAGTTGGAACTACTGAAAGATTATGATTTGATGATAGATTACCATCCAGAAAAAGCTAATGTAGTAGCAGTGCACTGAGTAGAAAATTGACTATGGCACATGTGAAGACAGTATATGTTCCTTTGTTGAAGGAATTAGCCAAACTTCAGGTGACATTAAGGCAAGCTGAATTTGGGTGTATATTGGCTAACTTTAGGATAAGGCCAGTGTTAAATGAGAAGATTAAAGAAATGCAGGCTCAGGATAAGCATTTGAGCAGACTCAAGGAGGAAATTAAAAAGGTTAAACCTTCGGAAATAGAGATAAGAGAGGATGGACTAATAGTGGTAGGTAATAGATTGTGTGTCCCAGACATAGTAGAGTTGAAACTTTGATTCGGCTCACAATGTTCTCTATGCAATGCACCCGGGGAGTACGAGAATGTATAGAGATTTAAAAGAGCACTTTTTGTGGAAAGGAATGAAGAAGGATATTGCAGAGTATATTAGTAGATGCTTAGTGTATCAGCAAGTCAATGCTAAGCACTAGGCACCTTCAGGCAAGCTTAAGCCTTTGTTTATTCCGGAATGGAAGTGGGAAAAGATTACGATGGATTTCTTGAAGAGATTGCCAAGAACTAATAGGAAGAACGATGCAATATGGGTGATTGTGGATAGGCTAACCAAGTCAGCTCATTTCTTGCCAATTAAGCAGACAGATTCTTTGAATGCTTTGGCCAAGAAATATGTGGATGAAATAATCAGACTACATGGGATTTTGAGTTCTACAGTTTTTGATAGAGATCCGAGGTTCACCTCCAGGTTTTGGGAAAGCTTATAGGGGGCCTTAGGAACTAATTTGCACTTTAGTACCACTTTTCATCCACAAACTGATGGTCAATCAGAAAGGACAATACAAACATTGGAGGCAATGTTAAGAGCTTGTGTAATGGACTTCAAAGGTTCATGGGATGATCATTTACCTTTAATCGAGTTTGCTTATAATAATTCCTATCACTCAGGAATTCAGATGGCTCCTTATGAAGCTTTATATGGTAGGAGGTGCAAAACTCCTATTTGTTGGGATGAGGAAGGTGAAAGGAAACTTGTCAGCCTGAGTTAGTGCAAGTTATAGTGGATAAGATTAAATTGGTGAAGCAAAGAATTAAAGCAGCTTAAGACTAAATGAAGAGTTATGCGGACACACATAGAAAGGAGATGGAATTTGAAGTTGGAGACAAGGTGTTTCTTAGAGCTTCTCCATGGAAGGGAGTTTTGAGATTTAGTAAGAAGAGCAAGCTTAGTCTAAGATATATAGGCCCTTATGAGATCATTGAGAAGATTGAGTCCTTGGCCTATAAGCTAGCTTTGCCATCGGAGTTATCTAAGATTCACAATGTCTTTCACGTATCAATGCTGAGGAAGTATCAGTCGGATCCTTCACACATAATTCAACCTTCAGAGGTTCAGTTAAGGGAAGATTTAACTTATGAGCAGCAACCAATAGAGATCCTAGATTCCAAGGAAAAGGTTTTGAGGAACAAGACTATAATGCTAGTCAAAGTCTTATGGAGGAACCATTCGACAGAAGAGGCAACGTGGGAACCCTTGGAGGCTATGAAGGAGAAGTATCAACAGCTTTTCAATGTCTCAGGTAAGAATTTCGAGGACGAAATTCTGTAAGGGGGAGAGAATTGTTAGACCCTGGAAAATTTCCTTAGGTGAGCATGATTTCAAAATAATTTTGGATTTTAGATAGATTTAATTTTGGAACTATATGTCAAGGTTAGTAGGATTTGTTGAATGGATAAATGGAAGTGATGATGTAATAAGGATGTTCAAGGACATTTATGGGAGATCACTTGAGCATAAAAGAACATAAGCTTATAAGGAAAGGTAAGATGGAATTTTTGGGCTTATTAAGAGTAGAAATAGAAAAAAGATGTGTTGTTTTGCTTGTAAGAGGAGAAAAACGTGACTTCAAGAGGGAGAAGAGTGAGAAAACAAAATTTAGAGAGAGAAGAGAAAGGTTACGGTGAAAGAAGGAAAGAAGAGAAATCTGCTTGTCAAGGTAAGTTAACCAATTTTCTTTTTAGCTCTGTTAAAGGAATGGGAGGTGTTGTGAAGAAGCAGTTAGAATGGAGGAAGGGATTAAGGTAGAGAACAAAAGGGGTTTGTGTTGGAAGAAGATGGATTTTAGGGTTTCTACACTAGATCTTAGGTTTTCTAACCTAGATGGGTTATGAGTAGGTTGGATTTGCGTTCAATTTGTATTTGTTGAAATTGTGTGATTTTCTTTTAAGTTCGGGTTTTAATTGGAATGTTGTTTTGATTGGAACCTTGCTTATTGTAGGGGACCAAGGGAATCCTACCCAAGAGCAAAGGGAAAGTCAAACTTGACTTGGTTTTCGTAAGCTAACTAGGTGGGTAATGTATTTATAGTTTTTATGTAATTGGGCAAATTCATGCCTGTGTGTGTCTCTGTGTGTGTGTGTATGTTTGAAATTGACTTGTTGTAAATGTCGGTACTACATAATGAAATATGCCTATTATTGTACCTTGATAGAGGCCATGATATTTGGTTTTTGCATGAAAAATAAAAGAAGAGGTACAAAGATATAAAAGCGTTTTGATAAAATGATTCTGAGTATGATTATGTGCTTCTGTTTGGGCGAGAGTGGAACCATTTTGTTTGTCACGTGCACGTTAACAAGAGCCTTTTTTCGGCTGCCCGCTTATGGCATATGAGCTCTGAAATGGACTTATTCTGTTCATGGGGTAAACTTTGGTTTCCTCATTCTGTTTTATGGAACCCTCAATCGGTTTATTGTGCAATGCATAATTGAACTGTTCAGTATGAAGCATATTGGGTGTTATATATTATGAGTTGTTTTATGTATTGAGGTAAATGTGATGAATGTGTAAATTGCTTGAACACAGTATGAATACTAGATTTGTTGGACATATATACTTACATATGCTTGAATTTTAGCTAATTACTGATGGCTATAAATATATTAGTCACTGAGTTGTGTAGCTCACCCCATCTCTTCCCGCCTCAGGTGCAAATCGAGAAGATCAATGATCCTTGCAAGGCTTCAGAAACTTCAAGATATTAGAACATTTGTAATTAAGTTAGTTCAATCCCTTTTGGCTAGTTTTGGCATATCAAACACGAGCATCTTTTGTGTTTTGTATTAAGTTTGATGTGTAAATGACTTTGTTTGAGAATGAGAAGTTTGTTATGTAAAATTATGTTGTTTTTAAGGTTGGGATTGATGAATGGTCGCTTTGTCTTAGTTTGACTATGTTTCATTTTAGTTCCCTTCGTCTTAGTTTGACTCTGTTTCGTCTTAGTTCCCTTCGTCTTAGTTTGACTTCTGTTTCGTCTTAGTTCGCTTCATCTTAGTTTGACCTCCGCTTCGTCTTAGTTTGACCTTCGCTCCATCTTAGTTTGACCTCCGCTTCGTCTTAGTTTTCATCTTAGTTTTGTTTCGTCTCATTTCTACTTCGTCTTAGTTTTGCTTCGTCTCATTTCTGCTTCGTCTTCGTCTTAGTTTTGCTTCGTCTCATTTTTGTTTTGTCCCATTTTTGCTTCGTCTCATTTCTGTTTCGTCTTAGTTTTGCTTCGTCTCATTTCTGCTTTGTCTTCGTCTTAGTTTTGTTTCGTCTCATTTCTACTTCGTCTTCGTCTTAGTTTTGTTTCGTCTCACTTTTGCTTCGTCTCAGCTTCGTTTCGTCTTAGTTTTATGCACTGTTCATTCTATGTTTTCTGGTCTATTTTGATCCTTTTAGAGGCCGAATCCTAGTTAGAGTTCTTCTTGAAATTTGTAGATCTCAATGTCCTCTTTCAAATTGTCCAAACATAAAATCAATCCGACCTTTGTAGCAAAAATTGTGGCAATTGCACCAAGATAGGTACGATATGAGTCAAGTCTTGAATATGGTAGATTCTTTGACCATGACTATTTTGTCCGACCTCCGATTGAGGCGACTCTTGATGAATTGGATTCCTAACACGTTTTTTCACCCTTGTCTAACAAGTGTTAGCCTTTGATATTGTTATTCAAGGATTGGTAAAAAGGAAGTGAGGGATCATAGGAATGACCCTATAAGGAGACCTACTTATGTTTTTTGGCTCTGGATTGTTGGGCTCTGGGAATGGGGTCCAAAATCTTGGGCTTCGGGAATAGGGCCCAACAATAACCCTCTCAGGTCTTTTTTTCTTAAGAATAAGACAAACATAAGTGTGATTGATCTGTTGCAACAATTTCCTGGAAGAAAAGAACTCAAGCATCGCTTCTGTAAACAACTGACCCGTGATATTCTAGGTTTAATGGAAAAACCCAGCCGAATACCCATCCGGACTGGGTGCTTTGGAACTATGAAGCAGAAATAAGGCCTCCTTCACTTGTTGAGCAGAAAAAGGAGCAAGCAACATTTCCGTACTTTCCTGACTGGGAGTAAATTCCAACACATCTCTAACCCAAAACCAGTCCCCGAATCAACACTGGTGCCCATAAGTTTAACATAAAACTCCCTAACCGATGTCAACACTGCTTCATGCCCTCTCCTCACTTGACCTACATCATCTATCAACTCAGTAATGGTGTTGATATTGCGATGGCCTAAAACGGCAGTATGAAAAAACTTTGTGTTGCAATCACCCTCCTTGAGCCATGTTTGTCGGGATTTTTGTTGTGCTATAGATTCGTTCAGCATTAAAGCCTCCTAGTACTTATGCATGCTATCAACCTCAAGTGCTCTTAAGCGCTCATTCTGGGACTCCAGATAGCACTTCTTCTGTAGTTCAGCCAGCTGACTACCCAGATCATGAGTGTTCTGATTTCGATGCTTACAAAACTCCTTAATCACTTGTTTAGCCAACCTTAATTTCTACATCAATTGGAAAGCTTTATAGCTCTGTATTTCAGTCCGCCACACCTGCACAAGCATTTCCATAAAACCCTCCACCCGAAGCAAGCCATTAAAAAATCGAAAAGGAGTCTCACCCCGATGCTCAACACTCGAATGCTGGATTATTATAGGAGTGTGATCAAAAAATTGGGTTCACCAAACACAGCCAAATCATTCGGAAAAGAGTTGAATCATTGCTGATTGACCAAAACCCGATCAAGCTTCTTCCGAATGTACATATCCCCTTTTTGTTTATTCTCCCATGTAAACCATCTTCCGCTATCTCTGAGGTCGACAAGATCAGTTTGCAGAAATAGATGCTGAAGCTCTCCTCCTGCTCCACCATGAAAGTTCACACTGCCCTCAACCTCATTCGAATTATGGCAATAATTGAAATCTCCTCCAACCAACCACGACCCTTGCATCCTAGCCTAGACTTCCTTTAGCTCACTCCATAGTGTAGCTCGTTGGAATGCAAAATTGGAGGCATATACTAATGTGACCATAATAAAGCCCTTACCAAGAATCTTGCATTGCAGATGCATAAACTGAGCTCCCATCTTGAGTACTTGCACTGCCACCTTATTCACATTGTACCAGCATAATATCCTCTCATTATAATGATACGCATGATTTGAGATGTAACTCCGTTGTGTCCCCAAAAAAATTAAATCTTTTCTATTTGAAGTGGCTTTTATTTTAGTTTCAAGAAGTCCTACCAAAATAGGGTGAGTGTCTACTACGAGCTGCTTAACCATCAGCTTCTTTAGGGGGTCATTCAACCCCCTCATATTCCAAACTAGAAACGTCACGTTAAAAAAGACACTCCGGGGACATCACCCTTTTGTGCTTTTTCTTCTTTGCTTTCTTCCTTCCAATGGTCTTCTTAACAAGACCGCCCGAAGTCTGAGTGAGCTCCCTAGGCTCAATTTCCAAACCAGCCTCATTCCCAATACTTGTGTTGAGTTCTGCTACAACAGGAGTTGCCTCACCTAGGTGCTGAGATACATCCACCATCCCTGTCCCAAGTACTCCATTGTCCAGCTCCTTATCTGCGGTATGAGATGACAAAATTCTAGGAGTAGGAGGACTACTAGACAACCCAATAGCCTCCTGATCACCCTGAACCACTATTCCTTCTCTCCGCATAACTGCCCCTTCCTGATGCGTTTCATTATCAGCCTCAACTGATTTGTTCCTGACTGGGTTTCTGTTGTGCTCTAGATCACCATCACTTGCAAGCTCACACCTTCGAACCTGTCCAGTACTCTTGTCAGCCCTCTCCTCATTTATCAAATCCTCAATACCCCCATCCTGGTAGTGACTCCCTTGCACCATCTGTCGACCCTGTCCCTCCTCACTACTAGCTTCATTCACCAAATCGTCATGCCAACCTAACTGAAAAACTCTCCCCGTAGCCACCCAATGCTTGCCTACCACGTTAGGCTTCCACGAATAGGTCACAGATATACGATCACAAATTAACCCCCCATTTTATCCAAGTCTTTCAATAGACAAACTATTAGGCAACACAACGTCCTTCAAAACCTCTATACATATCTTGGCATAGCCAATTCTATCCATAGCAGCTGTCTGCGCATCCATACAAATAGGTTTACCTAAACCACTGGCCAGATGACTCAAATCCCTCCACCGTCTAGTATTCCATCAGTAATCCATGGAACTGAACCCAAATCGGTATGACTTCAATGGATCTCCCATCCAAACCAAAACCTGGCCTCCACTGTCATAGAAACAAGGGTTGATCACCAATATGCCAAGGCCCTAATTCTAGTATCTCCCCAATGTTGGAGTTTGTAGAGAACTTGAACAAAATCAACCAATCTTCCATGAGCATTGTCTTTTCAAACCCTTTTTTACCCCATTTGCCCCGTGCCCACGCGTTAACCACCGGGAATGCTAATCTCTTAGACCAGAAGAAACCCACCAGCGCATTGGACCAAGCTCGAACTCCAGCCTGCAGCAACTCCACTAGAGGGGACACTACTCCGTCCTGTAGGACGTTCGGGTAATAGTGAAGTTTACCAGAATGTTTTGGAATGCCCACTTTGTCGCGCCAAGCTGCACCCCCAACCATCAACTTCGCCTGTTGCTCCCCTTGCTCCCGCTCGATCAAAGCCTGTGGACTATCAGAAACTACCGTCTTCGTCAGTGGGGGGAAGGGTCCCAGCGACAGAGACGATTCACCCATGGCGAGGGTGGTCGTCTGCTGTTTGAAAATGGACCCTAGAAATGACTGGACTACCTCTGGTCACTGGGCAGGAGCGAGGACTTTCGGAGGAAAAGGAGGGGTAGAATGGTAAAAGCCAAAAGGAGCGGGAAAAAAAGTAAGAGAGAAGGCAGAGCATTCAAATAAGAGAGAGAAGGACAATTAATCTATAGGAGGAGTTATATATATGGGAATATTTCAAGTTAATAATTGTATTCAGTACAATTAATATCTTATTTAGGATCTTATATAAAAAAAAAGGCATCATATTTATACAAGACATGCATATTACTATAATTAACTCATAATAAGCTCTAATTTATAGTATAAATGTTATTAAATTAGATACGAGTCGTCGTATATAATTAAGTAAATGATGAAATATGATTTAAATTATTAATTTTATTTTTTATTTTTTATTTCTGCTTGGAAATAAAAGATAAAGACAAGGCAGAGAGTTATTTCAAGGAATCAATCAACTGCAATGTTTTGTTCTTCAAGTCACAAAGTAGGAATCCAATTAAATAAACTAAATTCTAGTTTCAATCTTATTAAGCTGAAGAAAAGATTCACTTTTTTTCTCACATTTCTCCTTTATATATTTTTATTTGCATTTATTTTACACAAGTTGAAGGATGAGAAATATATACACATGTAAGTCGAACCTAAACCATCCAGCAGCTAGCCAGTCTTAAAAGCAACAAAACAATTTAAGTTGGAAAAATTGACATGATACACGCTCATTTCAATATCCAATTCCAAACTTACATGTAGAAAGAAAAAAAAAGGAAATTTTGAGATCAATTTATTAGGGATAGATGCTAACATATTTATTAACAACAATATATTTTACTAACATTTGATCCTAATATATAAAGAGT
>JAOTAX010000003.1:24082041-24105908 GCA_025629825.1 Erythroxylum guanchezii | reverse complement strand
TTCCTAACTAGTCCCAATCAATCTCATCCTATGTCAATTTACTATTTTACCCTTCCAGTCGGGGTTGGGATGTTACAGCTTTGATCCATATAGCTTCGAATTATGCCTAGGATCAACATTTCCAATCTCCACTTGCTTTGATGGTCCTTTAACTTTCCTTTCAGCTTCCTCTTCTTCCTAACATTCATTGACATTGCTAACTCTTCCACCATCATCAACATTTCAGGCTGCACAAGACAATTCAACTCAACAACTCTTCCTTTGTCTTGTGGAGCCTACACTCCAATCATCTTCTTAAGTGATTCAAACCTCCACCTTGGCAATGCTTTAGTGAATACGTCAGCAAGTTGGAAGTCGGATCAACAGAAGGCCATCTTAATCTCCTTTTCTTCAATCAATTCTCTAACATAATGATACTTGACTCTCATATGCTTAGTTCTCATATGATCAGAGGGGGTTTTTGCCATTGCTATTGTTGCACCTAAATCACAATATATAGTCACACATTTTCCATGCAATTCATCAACATCCATTAAAATCTTCTTCAACCATTGTGTTTGCTTAGCTGCCATGTTAACAGCCACATACTTAGCTTCAGTCGTGGATTAAGCTACCAGCTTTTGCTTCCTTGAACTCCATGCAATGATACCAGTCCCAAACTACAACAATATCCACTCCTACTATTGTAATCTTCATTTCCAGCATAGCTTGCATCACTAAACACATACAATTCCACATTTTTCCTTCTTCCATACCATATACCATGATCGACTAAATGTTTTATATATCTCATCACTCTTCTAGCATACAATGCATGATATCTTGAAGGATTGTGATTGAAAGCAGCTAATATGTTGACAACACATGCAATGTTGGGTCTTGATGCACTTAAATACATTAATGAACCAATCATGCTTCTATAATAGGTTTCATCAAATTGTTCACCTGGTTTTGTTGCCTCCAACTTCAGTTGATGCTCCATTGGTGTTGTCATGCCACTGTTGTCCTTCAAACCAAATTTATCAATCAATTCCTCAGTATACTTTCTTTGATGAATGAAGATGTCATCCTCTCTTTGTTGAATTTCCAAACCCAAGAAGTATCTCATCTCTCCCAAATCAGTCATTTGAAATTCTGATTTCATTGAATCCTTGAACTCATTGACAAGCTTATCTTCAGTCCCTATAAGCAACAAATCATCAACATATAAAGAGCATATCAATTTCCCTTCGGTATAGGTCTTGACATATAATGTTGCTTCACTCTTGCTTCTCTCAAAGCCATTTTCCACCAAGTAGTTGTTGATTCTCGAATACCAAGCTCTTGGAGCTTGTTTCAAGCCATATAATGCCTTTATCAATTTATAACCTTATGCTCTTGCCCCTCCTTCACATAACCTTCTGGTTGCTTCAAGTAAACTTCCTCATCTAGCATTCCATTCAAGATTGCACTCTTGACATCCATTTGATGCCCTTTCCACCTATTGTTTGCTGCTAGTGCCAATAACATCCTCACCGTGTCTAACCTTGCAACTGGAGCATAGGTTTCTGTATAATCTACCCCATACTCTTGCTTATATCCCCTCATAACTAGCCTTGCCTTGTATTTATTGATTGAGCTATCTGGATTTAACTTTTCTTTGAATACCCTCTTCGAATCCACAACCTTGGTTTCTGGACTTGGTAAATCTACTAACAACCAAGTTCCATTCTCTTCAATCGGCTTCATTTCTTCATCAATAGAGCTCTTCCATACTCCTTGCTTGATTGTTTGTTTGAATGTCTTCAGCTCTGAACTTACTACCAAAGCATATTCAATAATGGTTAAAGCTTCATCGGGTCCTTCTTCATCTTCAGCCCTGTACCTGAAATCAAAAATGGGGTTAGTTTCTCTATAAATTGATGCCAAGTCCCTTGTTTTGCGACCATTGTTGGAGCTTGATGAGCCTTCTTGAGAATCTGAGCTCACTTTTTCACTTTCAGGACTTCACAGATGCTCCTCCTGAGCTTCATCACTGTCAATGCCATCTAAACTAGGTGGATCCGAGTGAGGAGTCTCCTCCTGAGATCCATCACCTCCAAGGTTGTGATCATCATCTGCATCCTCTCTTACTGTTTCAGCTACATTTGGATCATTTAGTGGAAATTCAACACCAACTCTCCCTAATCTTCTATCAATCTGCTCATCCTACTTCCATGTCTCATTTTCTTCAAATCTTACATCTCTAGTGACCAGCATCTTCCCTGTTTTTGGATTATAAATCCGATATCCTTTTGACTCTCCACTATATCCCATCATCACCCCCTTAATTGCCTTCTCATCTAACTTGGTTCTTCTAGCTTCAGGAATGTGCATATGTGCTATGCATCCGAAGACTCTCAAATGTTGCACCTTTGGTTTCACTCCAAACTAGACCTCAAATGGAGTCTTCCCATCCAATGCCCTGGTCTTCAATCGGTTTTGCAAATACACAGTTGTATAATATGCTTCAGGCTAGAACTTTCTTGGCACTTTCATCCCAACCAACATTGATCTAGCTATCTCCATTATGCTTCTATTCTTTCTCTCTGATACTCCATTCTGTTGTGGTGAGTGAGCAACAGAAAATTGATGGAATATCCCCTCATTTTCAAAATATTTCTTCATCTCATTTGAGACATATGCTCCTCCCCTATCACTTCTCAAGCATCTCACCTTATTTCCACTTTGGCTTTTAGCTTCAGCTCTCCAAACTTTAAACAATCCGGATACTTGGTCTTTGATTTTTAAAAATAAATCCATGAGTATCTTGATGCATCATCAATAAACTCCACATAATATTTGCTCCCTCCAGCTGATAAAGTATTCATTGGTCCACACACATCAGTTTATACCAATTGTAGCCTTTCGGTTGCTCTCCAATCACTTGTTGGATAAGGTAAAACATGGCTCTTCGCTTTTGCACAAGCCTCACATACGGATTTCAACTTATTGCTCAATTGTGGTATTCCATGAACCAAACCTTTCTTTTGCATCTCAATAACATAATCCAAGTTTGCACGTCCATATCTTCGATGCCAAATTTGTGTCACTTCTGTCAACGAGAGTGTAGCAAATGCTCCATCCACTTCTTGCATTTTAAGCTTTAAAATTTCGTTAACCATTGGAACCTTATGCGCAAGTTCACTTTGCTCATTGAAAATCCAACACATTCCATCTTCAAAATGCACCTTATAGCTCCTTTCCAACAGCTGACCAACACTAATGAAGTTTTGATCAAGTTCAGGAATGTAATATACTTCATTAAGGATTGTATTTCCTGCCCTTGTTTCCAATTTCATTGACCCCTTCCAAGTGGCAAGCAAAGCTTCATCATTTCCTATCCTAACCACAGCAATAACCTCTTCATTCTTTTCCACAAATCCCTCCTTCTTCTTCTTCATGTGGTTGGAGCAACCACTATCTATCAATCACTCACATTGCTTCTCATTTTCCACTTCAAATGCATACACACTATCAGTAGATACTCTTTTCAAATCTTTGCAAACTTCTGCTACAAAAACACTTTCTTCGATTATGACTTTGTTTGTGCCTTGGAATTGTTGGCTTGATTGGGTTGGTAAAGTTGTTTGAATAGTCTGATGAGTTTGATGTATTGAGCTAGATTGAGGTAAGTTTGGTTGAGTCATTTGAGGGTAATAAGCATAAGATTGAGGGATCAAAGAAGGTTGAGGCAATTGAGGTTGATATATGTGCTGTTGAGGAATTGGAAATGGGCTTATGCAAGGTTGAGCTAGTTGGGATGGTTGATGAATTTCTGGTTTTCCAGCAAAGTGAGCTTGGTGTATTTGAGATTCAGAGGGATGTTGGTAAGGTTGTGGTTGAGATGGCATCATGTTTGGTGAGGTATTTGATCTTTAGAGAGGTACAGGTAAGTGAACTCTTAAAAATATGCATTTATCACAAGATTATGAAATGGGTATAGTTTAAAAATGTCTTCAAACTTATTACCGACGGATCAGTTAATACCATCGGTAAGAGTACATGTATTTACCGACGGACATTCATATACCGTCGGTAATGTAAACTGATTTACTTATGCCGATGGCCACTAGACCGTCGGTATTATAATACTTTTAGCAGCAGGTTTATATTTTCGTCGATACCTATTACAACTTCTCAATGATATTGACTTTGACGTACCGACGGACTTCATCCATCAGTGCAGTATTGTGCGCCGTTGATAATGCACCGACGAAAATGTTAGCCAATTTTTGTCGGTATATAATACCAACGGATTATTTTCCGTCGGTACACCATTGTAAATACACCGACGGAAATGTCCACCTACTTCCGTCGGTATATAATAGCGACAGCCTTGTTAACGGCGGTTCCGTCTGTCTTCGCATTCTGTCAGTATTTGTAATTGTTGGCGAAAATAACACGTTTATCGATAGATTGTCATATTTCTTGTAGTGAGTTATAGCCAAAAGAATCGAACATGATTTTGTACTCAATCATATTGTTCCTATCTTGGGACAATTAGCATAACTTTCACTAGAGATGTCTAATTGAGTTTTTTCTTAAACATTTGAAAGAGGACTTCTAGATTTACAACTTTCATGAAGACCTCGAAGTGAGATTTTGCCATTTATAGGGTCAAAAAAAACAAATTTCCAAAAATAAACAGTAAACAGACATACATATCCGCCTAACGAACATACACGGGGTTGGGGGGGATTCCAGACCAGAAGTCAGTTGAACGGACATGGGCAAGGCTGGGGGTTCTCACAGACCTGAGAAGGTCTATTTAACAGACGTAAAGTCCGTCTAACAAACATAAGTGATACAAAACTCCCTCCAAAGCCTCTCCAATGGTTCTTACATCCATTCTAACATCATGTTCATTCATAATCTTCTCAAATTCACCTCTTCTAGTGTAATATCACTTCTTAACAATTTAACCATCAAATTGATCTCATAAAACTCTCAATTCTCAACTCCTTTTATTTATCACATTCAACTACATCTCATCATTTACTATAGCTGTCCTGATATACATCTTATTCAGCATCACCAACTTGTAATGATCATAGCTTTCAACTCCGATATCTAAAAATTTCATACTTTATATCGTTGGAAAGATAAAAAGATCATCTACAACTTCCTAGAAAAGAATTTTGACCAGTTCTACCTAGATTATTCCAGATTTTCCCCTGAAGTCAGAACATAATTCTTACCCCTATGAAAACTTGAAATTTGCAATGTAAAGACTTGAAAAGTCATAAGAAAACATGTTGTATATATAGTTCATTAACATCAAAAGATATGAGTTTACAACGCTTTAGTAGGTATTTTGAGCGACCTTACATCATAATCCAAAAATACAAACTTTACAATAACAATAATTGCTCAAAATGCAACTAAAGCCATGTTTTACATAATCTAGCTTTAAAAACAAAATATGCAAATTGGAGTGATGCCTTGACTCTCAACTCGATCACTTGATATCTTGCTCCTTGCCTGTAGATGGGGTAGCTCATGGGTAACAGTTTTTATAATTGGTAATAAGCAAAAACCATTGAAAACCTTCATGATCATAGCAAATTCTCATGAAAATCCATAAAACATATATTTCTCAAATTCTCAACTTGTCAAACCAATTCACAACTCACATAAGTCATACATTCATCAAACTTGTCAACACATGTAAACACATAAACACATCATAATGGTTTGAGCAGATCCATAAACATGACGAACTACACAATTCCACATAATGGTCCCATGTAGTCATAAACTTGAGGGAGTCTATAAAGGAGCTTCATGCCACTAGCGGGCAGGCGGGAGAAGCCTTTAACTTGGTCAACATGCACGTGACATTCTTGAATGGACTACATCAAATCCACATAACATGTAATTCATGAATTGAAAAAAGTTTGCCCATATGGCACATTTTTGGAAACTTGATTTCATAAACTTGCTATTCTTTCAAAAATCATTTCCATCATTCAATTCATCAACAAATAACACAATTCATATACAAACATGTAGCACACTCTTACATCATTTAAAAAGCAATAAATGCACATGAATAAAGTAGTTGAAAATCATTTATTTTCATTTCTTGAAAGAATTATTAAGGGCTTATTACTTAATTATAAAAGTGGAACCCACCTTGATTTCCTTGCTTAACTTTGCTCAAATTGCCTCTACTCCCCTTGCTCCCCTTGCCTCTCTTGATTTGCCTCTCCTGATTATCAAAAACGAAATTTCCATTCAAATTGGAGAACCCAAAGAAACCTATGCATGAAATTGATCCTAGAATACCTAAACCCATGTATTCCCTAAGCTCTTTGAACCAAAACCCTTCTAAAAATCCAAAAGATTTAATATAAACTGACCTTGAATCTTCACCAAACAATGAGTTTCTTGGCTCTAATCTTCCTCTTTCTTTTTCCCTTCTTGAACAACTTCAAAATCACCCTTTAAAACTAAGAAAAATTGAAACCTAGTTGACCTCCCTTCTTTTCTCTTCTTTCTCTCTTTTTCGTGCTTCTCTCTTCTCTCTTTTCTCATTCACGTTTTTGGTTTCTTCAAAATGCAAGACAACAATTCCTCTTCCCTTTTATACACTTAATGATTGTACAATGTCCACTTTGCCCTTCACTTAAAGCCTTATTGTCTTTAGCCTTAAGTGATCTTCCAAAAATGCCCTTCATGAAAACTTACTACCTTAACACTTTAATTCAATTAACCTATATCATAAAATCTTACTCACATTAACATGCTAATTAACTCCAAAATAAATTAATCTATCAAGACCTCAAAATAAATTTAAATTATGCTTATTCATCAAGAAAAAATTCGAGGGCCAATAATTATTATAGATGACATCATAAAAAGTCTAAATCATGAATAACAACTCCTACAAATCTTAAAATTACCTATCGGTGGTTTTAGAAATTTAGGTCTCGGATTACCAATTGTATCAAGGAAAATACGAGAATCGTGTGCTAATCCCTCCCAACCTGCTAAAACATACATAAATAGTAAGTTAAAGTCACATACTGCCAATACATTTGTAGTCGTTATTCCTTTCTGTTCTCTATATCTCATTTGATCCTCTTCTGCAACAACTACCGCTATATGTGTATCATCAATAGCTCCAATGCAATCCTAATATAAAACAATGATCATAAGGTGATAAAACAACAATTTTCAATGAAAAATATAATGAAGGGGGAGTAAGAACATATTGAATTACCTTAAAATGTGGCATATATCTAACATCATTGGCAATTTGTTGTGGAATTTCCTTGAATTTGAGATCGTTTAGTAAAAGTAAATCCCTTGAAAATCCATCTATGGCACTCAAAACTTCTTTAAAAACTCTGCTCATAGTTTCACCTAAATGTTGAAAGCGCTCTTGGGCATCTTTATTAGGGAACCTTTACTTAGGACATACACGAATAAACCAACTTTCTCCAAAATAGACATCTTATCAGAAGGTCTCAAACTATAATTGTTTTCCAAAACCATACATAATTGATGAAATGTATTTTGATTAATCCTAAATGTATTAAAACACCATTTTTTATGACCATTCAATGATTCATTCATCCATAGTTCTCCTGTTTGATAGGAAGTCATACATGGTTCCTTGTATATGTGGTTAAAAAAATACACACCCATGTAACCCGCTACACAAGCAACCGAATCCCAAAACTCAATCTCATTGTCCAAAAATTACTTAATTTGCAGAAGTTGCATAATTTGCAAAACATTATCATCCATACCTATAAATCAACAAGTAAAATTATATTCGAAATAAACATAACACTAATATGTCTAAATATAAAGAAATAAATAATATAACACGTAATAAAATTATGGATTACCAACAAGATAACATAATATAATAAAATAAGCTAACCAAATTCATAATGTCTTAAAACATACCATATCAACATAAGTGCACAAATAATAAAATAATAAACTAAACATAGTAATGCATTGATAGAAACTATGTTTAATGTCTTTTTATATTTGTCATGCTCATACATAAACTTTATGTATTCAACTCTCTTTGTATCATCTGGTAAGCCGAAAAAAATGGCCCTTCTTTACAGATCTTCAATCAACAAGCAAACAAAGTAAAATTTAGGAGTACTAGTCTCTAAACTAGGCAAAGTACATGGTTTTTTCAGAGCATTCATAACATCATGATGTGACGCACCTACACCATTGCTTTGTGATGAACCAATATTCATCATGTTTAAAGTTTTCGTAATAGAAGTATCCATCTCCATTGTTGCACTTTATCTCTCTTGAATTAATTGCATCATATCGTCAAGTCTCTCATACATTACTACAGATCTTCCTACCCTTTTAGTGGAATCAATTCTTGCACTATTGTTGCTTTGTGAACTTTCATTCTCCAAAACCCTTTTGCTTCTTCTTCTCTCACTCCCTTAATCATGTGAAGCTTGAGGGGTAGCAACAGGAGTAGATGCAAGGTCGGGGTGGTTTCTCTCCACACCTCTTCTCAGTCACCAATCACTTGATAATTATTTAGACCATTAGTCTCATCTATATTCTTATGATAATGATAGCCTGACAATTGATGATGAACATTATGGCTATCAGGTGGAGAAGGAACATATACTTCCCCAACTTCTCGTTGTTCTTATGGAGAGTCAATTACAGGACAAAATGTAATTCCTCCTCGAGCCAAATCAAAAAGTTTATCCAACTTACATTCAAGCACAGGTTCAAGGCCTTCCTCTTTAAAAATTTTAAACTGTTATTCTCCTACACAAAAATAATTAACTTATATTTAACTATTTATTTAGCATTAAAGTAAAGGAAAATAACTTAAAATGGGCTAACCATAATCTTCAAAGTCCACCACTTCTCACTAGCAGCAATTGTTCCTTTGTCATAGTCCCATCCTAATCTGTTTCTTTCCCTTTCAACAGTTTCCAAAGACTCCATCTAGTTCTCATCCAACCAAAATTATTATTAAGCTTAGTTTTATCCCATTGTAAGTTGATCACTTTGTGAAACTCTTCCTTTACCTTCTTCCACGGTATCCTTTGACAAATAACTCCACCATGTTTTCCCTTACTCCTTTGAATATATTGGTTACAAAGGTCACAAAAGAGAAGAAGTATTTCTTTCGGCCAACGAACCCTACCTATATTATTCCGCTTTTGACTTTCTCCTTTGTTTCTTTTTGAGATGATGTCATATAATCATACATGATGAGAAAAGGTTATATACTTGTTAATCAATTTCCAATTGGTTTCACTAGTGAGTTACTTTAATTAGTTACAATTAGACTATTCCAACAAAATAATTATATAAATACTTTTTATCATCGATATATTTTAGTTAATTACTTAGTTTAAAATTTTTTGATCTCTTAATTTAAATTGAGTAATATAATTAACTTGTTAATGTTATGCAAAAATTATATAAAATTTTATTGTAATATCTTTTTATTTAACCAAAGAATTACTAAATAATTAAATAATATTTAAAAAAGATAAAAATAAAATTGTAAATATTAAATAATCAACTTTGAACACATGATCAATTAAACCCAAATACTAAATTAAATTAAAGATTGAAATATAAGTATTTTGTAACTATAAATTAAAGATTGAACATTAACATCAACTATGATATAAAAATGAAGTGAACCATACAAGACAAAATAAAATATAATTAAAATTATCAAAAACCAACAAATATGACCCATCCATATCAAAAAGAAATTTTAATTGTCCACAACAAGTTACACTCTTTCAAATTATATGGTGGCTGTCAAACTCTCTTTCCTTTCTCTTTTTTATGTAAATCTTAATTTATATATTAAATATACGAGGAAAAGAACTTCAGATACTATTGTTTTATGTGATACAATATTATATACAAATAGCTTTTTAATTAAAATAAGTGTTATATATATATTTAAATCATCGTCAATGGATTGATCTTCTACATTATGCTAAAATCAATTAGCTTTATTCTGGTCAGGCCAGTGACCCAAACTCTTTGTATTAGTAATAGACATTTCAATATCAACAAATACAAATCCTGAGTTCTAATCCTTACCACTCCACCCCCAAGGTATTGACACCAGTTAAAAACCAAAATGCTCACACATCAACTGTATATCTTGGGCCACCAAACTTTCAAGTTGATGCTCTGTTAAAAGAAAAGGTTAGTGTTAATGCTTCTAATTTAACAGCAATTCAACCTCTATGATTGTCTAAATGATTAAATAACTGAAAGTGGAGCAAATTCATCCATGTATACACAAACTAACATAAGTTCGTCAATCTCTTAGGACTATACAAGTTACATATAGTCAGAATTGAATGCTTCAACACAAATGGTTCTATATACATTCAATATGATGTTACTATAACTATCCAAGCACTAACACCGAAACAACAACAAGTTTAAGAAACAATCCTTGAATCATGACACCATGAACGAAAACGTAAGTTAACACTTAATACAACCCAGGAGATGATCAAAATAAGCCTTTTTCTTGATTAATGAGAACTAATAAAGTAAACCAAACCTTAATCGATCTCGGTGACTATAAAAAATCAAAGTAACAGGCAGTACCCACATAAACCCGATAAGAACCCAAAAATACAAGATTCAATAAAAAACAGAAACAATCCTCCTTTCAATCAAATGAGGCAAGATCAGAACATAGAAAGAAAAAAAAACTTACAAACAAAAACAAAGAAAGACAACATTGGCAAGATCCAAGTGAACCCACAAGGAATTGGTAAAGAATCAGAGTCACTAATCAAGTAATGTAAGATTGTGTTAGCTTTTCCATTTTAAAGGTTAAAAGAGATAGTGGAGTAGCTGTGAGTAATCAATAAAGTTATAAATGAAATTAAATGCAATAAATACAAAGAGTAGCTACTTTCTACAAACACCTACAATATACTTCAGTTGACACAATTTTACTGTAGCAAATCCATATAAACCTCAACTACTGTTAGACTTCATTTAATGAAACTAAATCTATCTCAGATTTCATTCATCAAATCTCATATTGCATTCATTAAATCTCATGTTGTAGGCACTAATGTTTTGTTAAATCAATTACAACTAGAACCATCAATCAAAAGCATAGATAGCTACCTCAGTACAACCAAGCATAATGGGCTTCTCATAGAGGCTGCTGATCCCAACTGAGGTATCTATTTTTCAGTCTATGCAAGTAATGATCTTGCCTCATCCCTTTCCTTCTTTAATCTACCAATTACGTAGCAAGCAGCGTCATGTTGCAACAATAGATACAATTAAACCAGTCCATATAGTTTGGTCAGCAAATAAGACTAGCAATACCATATTACCAATCCAATTTTAATTTATTGGAACAAAGAACAAATGTCTATAAAACATAAACTAAAAAGGGGGAAAACAATTCTAAGGTCTTGGATCAAATGGACAGAACTAGTGATTGATAAAACCAAAACTCGTATATAAGGGAAGGAAAATGGTAGGCTTTTTAACAAGGATAACATGGTTAAATCCTAATTACCCTTATCATATTAAAGTAAGAATTCAATATGTGGTCTTGAAAAGAATAAATAAGCAAATTCTAGATTTTCAAAACCAATTTTGACAACACTCAATCAAAGAATAAAATAAGAACAATATGTAATGTCATGTTCATAAATTAGGCTCAATTATCTCACAAAGATTGGATAAAAATTGGTGTCAAAAACTTACACAATTTGCTAAACAAATCAAATTGTTAGATTTATGATCAATTTAAACTTAACAAAAATTGCTTAGCTATGACTACCTTAATTCATCATGCAATTTTGACCTCAAAAGACAAGTATATTTATGCTTACTTCTAAAAATTTCAAAGGCAAGCAAGAAATACTTTAAATTGATAACATTTGGATCAAATAAAGGTCTAGGTGTAGAATTTCTTTCAAAAGTTGTTGTTGGAAAGCTCTTGTAAAATTGAATTTTCAACACTTTCATCACTTGTTCCTTTAAATATGAAATTTCAATCTAAAGCTCAGAGATTCTCAAATGCAAGTGTTAAAGTGTAGAAATAACAATATATGAATATCAAGAGTTATACTAATATAAACCAATATATTAAACCCTCCTCACACGTAGTCTCTACATTGTCCCCAGTGTAAAAATAGGATTAATACAAATAAGAATAAAAGGAGTATTGCCCTGAAAATGTCTATGAAGAAGAGAGAAAGAAACATATATCTCCAAAGCCGAAGGTGCCTATTGCATTGTCAGAGTTAGAAGGTCCTATTGTCACAGGGATTGGTTCTCTGTTACCAGCTACTTCTTTATAGGCAAAATGGGTGATAGCAATGAAGAATCCTGTAGAATAATGCTCATCTATTAAGAAGTTAGTATGAGAAAACAAACTAAATTTTAGAACTAAAGATTAACAATAAATATCAATTTCAGCAATACTCTCAACATAAAACAGCAAAAACAATTTCCCAACAAATTAGCAGCATCATTAACTCAAACCAAACTAATTTTCAATTTTTTCAAAGTCTCAACGCAACACCTAGAACATCGATTAAATAATTTCATGCTTCAACAATGGTAATCACTACGATTCCAATCAACCATTAACTTAATCAACGTGACAGATTCCAAAATTTTTAAGCACAATACCCATCGGTAAAACCCGGTAGAAATTCAATTAACCCATAAAAAAATCCATCCACCGAAGGCATCAATTCACAATTAATTGAACTCATGACCAAGAAATTAGATGAATGGGGATTCAAATTGATGAAGTTTAAAGGCTACTGTGGAGATTCGAAGAGAGGAGCACACAGCATCACTGATTTTTGTGTTTGTTTCACGAAGAACAATCACAATTTTGATGGGGTTTAGTCGATTGGGAGAGAAAGATCGAGGAAGTCGCCGGTTCTGTTGCGTGACGAATAATGTGATTTCTTTCTGGGTCACCAATCTCCATT
This sequence comes from Erythroxylum guanchezii, assembly GCA_025629825.1. Lineage (NCBI taxonomy): Eukaryota > Viridiplantae > Streptophyta > Magnoliopsida > Malpighiales > Erythroxylaceae > Erythroxylum > Erythroxylum guanchezii. Next base: position 24,092,913 of record JAOTAX010000003.1, on the reverse strand, counting down.
TGGTCTACTATTCTTCATTGATGCGTGGGAGTGAACAACGACAACACCATGGAGTTCGAACCGTCTCAAAAAATAAGAACAATAGTCAATACTAAGCACATGTAAATTGAAACCCACACTTTTATCGCAACATCCCACTACCATTAGGCAAATACCCGAAGGACAATCAAGTACATACCCTATGATAATGGTATGTTAGAGCAAAAATATATCCAACTTATACATGGCATCATCTATCATACATACGTAAAATCGCTAAAATTTTTAAAACTAAACATTTCATTCATATACAAAACTTACATTGTTTCCATTAAACAAAAATTTATTTGTTTTCTTACAAAACTTCATATAGGTTCTAATAGAACTACAAAGTAAAAACTACAACACCTCTGGTGTCAACTGATAGACCTCTGAGCCATAATTTTATCCAAAAAGGTCCTTTAGTCCTATCTAAAGAACTAGGAATCCTGTCTCGTACTTGAAAAGTCACGTTGCAATTTTGATGAGTTTTTCGAACTCAGTGAGTGAACCATCATTGATGATTTCACGGGATCATGTACACATAATACATATTTCATAGATATTCATTCAGATCATATATATCTTCCAGATATTCACACAACATGGTATATCATATAATCACACAATTCACGTTGCTAAGTATAGCAAATAATTCTTATCAATTTATCACTCATTTGAGCTATGCAAATCATTAAATGAATGTTAGTCTTATAATGCTATATGCATGAGACTCACATTCTTTCTTATTGTTGTGACCGAGTGCCTATCATATACTTATACAAATACTGGCCCATAGGGCTCAATTAGAATAGAATCATGGAGCATAGCTCTATGTGCAGAATCAGAAGTCACAGAGTAAAGCTTTACGTGGAAGTGCTTTCACTTCAGCTACTCTGGTCACAACGCCATTATCTGAGCATGCATTTTATGAAATGCATTAAATATAGTGTCACAATCTTTTATAATTACATAGTCAGAATTTCATAATCATGGGATCTAAGTCCGGTATTCAACTTTCTTTAAGAATTCAAATATCATTCAGAATTTCATATCAAATTGGAACATTTCCAATACATACATATATCCATACATTAAACTCCTCGGACTTTGAATCTGGAATGCATAACATATCACAAACAGCTCATAATATTGGAAGTTTAAACAAACCAAATCAAACCAATCCTAGGAAAATCATCTAGATTGACTCACAGTACGCTCCAATATGCTATTGCCTAGATGGTCCGGCAACATCTGACTGGCGTCCAATGAGTTCCTCTATACCATACAAAACACATTTACCAAAATCACACTTTTGCACAATTGTATAAGTATTCTCTTATGCACGTCAATGTATAGAAAGTATGTACAATGCAAGATCAATGACAATCCCGGGTATCTTATTGTGATTCTTGTCACCATCTCAGTCAGATATCAAAGCCCTCATTAATATCATTTCTATTTATAATTTGGACCAAAATAAAACAATGTGAAATCAATTTCATAACTTAATTGATCACTTCAGATTTTTCTAACAACATACCTATGGGTCAACTTTGCATAATTAATTTGATAAGGTAGATGACAAAATTAGGCAACACTTCCTTCTAGAAAGTTGTTCTCCGATGTCTTAAGTTTCCAATGACACCAAAATCATTTAAATTGGTTTAGTATACCAAAAGGTATACTCCGAATATCCACAAACTACACTTAACTTCCAACTGGAAATTGAAAGTCTTAAGGACTGAATTGAAATTCCATTTCTTCAGACAATCTGTAGCCCTATGTTTCTAGTTTACTGCAAATAAAAAACCATCTAATTCGGATAACCATAGCAGAAGTTATATGCAAAACAAGCAATAATGTTCGTTTTACAAAACAATTAACATTTGGAGTGCACAGTGTCTAACATTTAGAGTGCACAGTGTCACTGATGGGACAATTTAATTCATGGTCCATCAACAACACTCATGGGTATGAGAGTGAACAGTCACAGGCATGAGTGACTCATGGGTGTGAGAGTGAAGAGTCATACATAGTCACGGTAAGGGCAAGAAAAGTTGGACCATTCCGACCCACATTTTTCACTCTATCTCTTCAATTGATTTCAGATTGCTATGAATTTTGGTAGAGATGAAGATCAATGTCTTATGAAGCTATTGGTTCAAGAATCAAATCATTTGAAGGTCGATGACAAAGTTATGGCCAAAATAAGCAAAGGTGTTCAGGGTGGGTAACTTCCGGCAAAGTCACCCTCGTGTTTAAGCACGAGGGTGACTTTCCCAACGGGTGACTTTCCCAACCTAATCAACAAAGTCACCATCATGCTTATGCACGACAGTGGACTTCCCACTTTTTATGAAAAGTCACTATCGTGCAAATGCACGATAGTGCATTCCATCTTCGTCTTCTTCCTTCACCGAAACAACTCTTTCATTTTCATTTTTATTTCCATTATCTCCAGACTAAACACAACCCTTCTAACTCATTAATCATGCATTTCTATACTCATCATATCTTCAAAATAATACAGAACAATCCTATACATCAAACTTCATAAATCCGAACCTTCATTTCCAGTTTCTCACCCTACTGTAAATTTCCAACTCTCACACTATCAACAAACACACAACCATTCACTTTCATTATCACTTTCACTTCGTTCAACTCCTACCACAATTCAAAATCACCCATAACAGATCAAAATATAGGGCTTCACACTAACATCAAAAACAAAGCATATTCGGATAAACACTAATTCCAGCACTTTCATTTTTTTCTGAGTTACTCATTTTCAGCAACAACTTCATTTCATCATAGATGTTCCATTTTAATGCTTTTCCCATAACATTGCATCACCCTAAACTTTTCCCTTAATTCTAAACTCATTCAAATTCATTTCCACAAATTCATGCGTGAACAATAAAAACAACCATATATTCATGCATATACAATGAAAAGCATAGTATATTTTCATCATTTTTCCTAAACACAGTTCCAATTATTCTTCTAGCTCAAAACTCACTTCAATACTATATGATGACATATAGTTCCTCAAATATGCAAAAAAAACATATTCATATTTCATAAAATTTCTATCTAATTCATTCATCACTGATATACCTCGGACTTAACTTACCTTTCTTGCCAAATCTCAGTATGCCTCGCCATAGTAATACTCTAAAAAATACTCTATCTCCCACCTGGTACTCCATATCTCTTCTGTGCTGATCCACATAGCTCTTCTGTCTATCTTGTACTACTTTAATTCTACTGCAGATCGATTTCACCTTGTCAACAGTATCCTGAATCAACTTTGGGCCTTCAACAATTCTTAGGCCCTCTTCATCCTAATATAAAGGCAAACAACACTTTCTGTTGTACAATGCCTCGTATGGAGCCATACCAATACTGCTATGATACTGATTATTATAGGCAAATTCAATCAAAGCTACATATTGATCTCATGCTCCTTGAAACTCCAGAACACAAGCTCTAAGCATATCCTCAATAGTCTTAATTGTTCTCTCGCTCTGACCAACTATTTTAGGATAAAATGTTGTACTAAAATTTAGCTTTGTACCCAAAGTTGTCTCTAAACTACCCCAAAATCTCGAGGTAAATCTAGGATCTATGTCTGACACAATAGACACTGGAACCCTATGTAATCTCACAACTTCATTCACGTATCGCTGGGCTAACTAATCTAGTGAATAATTTTCCCTCACTAGCAAGAAATGAGCCGATTTGGTCAGTCTATCAATAATGACCCAAATGGCATCATGTTGTCTCGGAGTCCTTGGTAAACTCATGACAAAATCCATAGTGATTCGCTCCCATTTCCACTCTGGATTAGGTAACGAATGCAATTTTCCAATTGGAGCCTGATGCTCATCCTTAACTTGCTGGCAAGTTATGCATTTAGAAACAAACTCCACTACTTGCTTTTTCATCCTCGACCACCAGTAATGTTATTTCAGCTTGTTATACATCTTGGTAGTACCAGGATGTATAGCATAAGCTACTACATGTGCTTCCTCTAATATCTCTTTCCTCAAATTATCAACATCAAGCACACATAATCTTTGCTTTAATCTCAAAGTATCATCTCTCACTTCAAATTCAGAATCCGAATTCATTTTCAACTTCTTAATTAACTTCACTAAATCTGGATCTCTACTCTAAGCCCCTTTGATTCTTTCAAACAAAACAGGTCTCAACTTTAAAGTAGCCATCAATGTACCATTCTATTCTAAATTCAAATCAACATTCAGTGCTCTCAACTGAATTAGCCTAGGTAACCTCAATGACTGTACTTATGCCACACTGCTATTTAACTTCCTGCTTAATGCATCAGCTACAACATTGGCTTTGCCTAGATGATACTCGATTGTATAATCATAATCTTTTAACAATTCTATCCACCTCCTCTGTCTCATATTTAATTCTTTCTGGCTCAACAGATATTTCAAACTTTTATGATCAGTAAATGCCAAAAAAGTTTCACCACCATACAGGTAATGCCTCTAAATTTTCAAAGCAAATACTACTGCAGCAAGTTCTAAATCATGTACTGGATAATTAAACTGATGAGACCTTAACTGTCTTGATGCATATGCTATTACTTTGCCATGCTGCATCAGTACACATGCTAATCCTTGGTATGATGCATCACTATACACAACATAACCACCAGGGCCAGACGGAATAGCTAACACCGGTGCTATAGTTAACCGATGCTTTAGCTCCTCAAAACTCCTCTGACAATCATCATTCCATCTGAAAGGCACATTCTTTCTCAGAAGTTTTGTCAAAGGGGATGAGATCAGTGAAAACCTCTCGACAAACCTTCTGTAATAACCAACTAATCCAAGAAAAATCTGGATCTCAAACACATTCCTTGGAGCCTCCCACTTCATCACTGCATTTACTTTCTTTGGGTCTACTTGAATGCCCTATCCAGACACTAAGTGACCCAGAAATACTACTTGATCAAGCCAAAATTTGCACTTACTGAACTTGGCATATAACTATTTCTCCCTCATTATCTAGAGAACCAATCTCAGATGTGCAGTATAATTTTCTCTACACTTCGAGTACACCAAAATGTCATCAATAAAGACAATTACAAACTGATCTAAATAAGGTTGGAATACCTTATTCATCAAAGCCATAAAAGCTACTGGAGCATTAGTCAAACCAAATGGGATTACCAGAAACTCGAAATGCCCATATCTTATTCTAAATGCACTCTTGGGAACATCCACCTCAGCTATTTTCAGCTGGTAATATCCTGATGTCAAGTCTAGCTTTGTGAACACCTGAGCTCCCTGTAACTGATCGAACAAATCATCAATCCTCTGTAATGGATATTTATTCTTCACTATGATCTGATTCAACTGCCAGTAATCAATATATAATCTCAAAGTTCTATCTTTCTTCTTTACAAACAATACTAGAGCTCCCCAAGGTGACACACTAGGCCTGATGAAACCCTTATCTAACAACTCCCGCAACTAGGTTTTCAATTCCTTTAGTTCAACAGGTGCCATCCTACATGGAGGAATTGATATAGGAGCGGTACCTAGAACAATATCACTAGTAAATTTCGTCTCCCTTTCTGGGGGTAATCCCAGTAGTTCAGCTAGAAACACATCCAGGAAATCCCTAACAACTGGAATATCCTGAATGGTTTGTACATTCCAAGTATCAACTACGTGGGCCAGATAAGTATCACATCCTCCTCGGATCAATCTCAAAGCACTCATGAATGAAATTATTCGGGTTGGCACTGCCTAACTAATTCCTCCAAATGCCACTCTCGGATAATTTGGGGATTCAAAAACTACTTCCTTAATATAACAGTTCATCAGTGCCGTATGAGCGGTGAGCCAATCTATGCCTAAGATGAGGTCTATCTCTCTCACCTGCAATATGATCAAATCAGCTTCTAATTCTGTCTGATCAATCCGAACTAGACACCTTTTACATACCTCACAACTCACTATGGTGCTACTGACTAGAGTACTCACTGCTAACCCACATTTCAATGTCTCTCACTCACAATACAATCTAGATGCCAGATGCGAGGTGATAAATGAATGTGAGATCCTGAATCTACCAGTGTATATGCTTCAAAATTAAAAATGTTCAACATACCTGCTACCACATCTGGGGAGTTCTGTGCTTCCTATCTGGTGATGGCATAGATCCTGACCTGAGATTACAGTTGGTTACTCTACACCTCAGTCCTGACAATGGGCCCTACTAATTGAGTTTGTCCTCTACCTCTGCCTCTCTGTGCAGATCTACCAACTCTACTCTACTGAACCGAAGTCTCAGTCATAGCTCCTCCTCTAGCTCCAGACTGTGATCTTGGCATCTCAGGACAATCTCTGAGTTGGTACTCATAAGAGCCACATCGAAAACAAGCTCCAGTTTCCCTCTAACATTCACCACCATGCCTTTTACCACAGTGCTCACACTCAGGCAGTTGTTGAGAATGGTTGGAAGACATTTGTCCTCTACCTTTCCCAAACTTAGCAAGGCTACCTCTTGATCAAGATTTAGATTGTCTCGATCTAAACTGGAATCGAGACGATCTATTCTGGCGCTTTCTGAAGCTCCTGCCAGAATCAGCCTGAGATTTATCCTACCTCTTTCCTCTAACCTCCTGTCTGTGCTCTCCCTAATCGTCCTTCAACAACTATTTAATGGTGATTGAGGCTTCCCGGAGTTCTGTAAAACTACCCAAATTAGAGATGGCAAGCCTCGTTCTGATTTCCATGTTCAAATCGTCCTCAAGCTGTCTGCATTTATCTTCCTCAGTTAGGATCAGTGCAGTTGTATACCCCATTAGCTCGTTGAATTGTATTTCATATTCTGCCACTGTGAGCCTGCCTTGCTTTAAATCCATAAACTCTTTCAGTTTCCTGTCCATATAAATCTTCGGCATGTAGTTCTCTCGGAACACTCTCAGAAAATCTCCCCAGGTCAAACTACAAGGTCTGGTGGTACTGCCTAGGATAGTCTTCCACCACTAGTATGCAGGACCTTGCAGTAGTGAGTCCGCATAGTCAAATCTTTCATCTGCTTCACAATCCATCTGGTCGAACACTCTTTCTGTTCTCTCTAACCACCCTTTTGTCTCAACCAGGTCTGTACTTCCGTAGAAGTCTATAACCCTCTGCTTTCTCAGCTTATCATATCTTCTTTCTCGCCTCTTAGGAATTCTCGGAGGTATCTGAGCAAACTCAGGTACAGGAGAATCTACATTAGCTCTTACAAACTTTATGTCAGCTAACTCACCAAATGGATCTCTTATAGAAGGTGACCTATAACAAACAAAAGTGGTGATCATTATCTGATTTTCTCACTATGGATCATATTATGTCCCTAAAGATGCCAAACCAATCTCTGATACCAAAAATGCAACATCCCACTACCATAAGGTAAATACCCGAATACTCGAAGGACAATCAAGTACATACCCTATGATAATGGTATGTTAGAGCAAAAACATATCCAACTTATACATGCCATCATCTATCATACATACGTAAAATCACTAAATTTTTAAAACTAAACATTTCATTCGTTTACAAAACTTACACTGTTTCCATTAAACAAAAATTTATTTATTTTCTTACAAAATTTCATACAGGTTCTAACAGAACTACAAAGTAAAAACTACATAACACCTTTGGTGTCAGCTAACAGACCTCTGAGCCATAACTTTATCCAAAAAGGTCCTTTAGTCCTGTCTAAAGAACTAGCTCTCCTGTCTCATACCTGAAAAGCCACGTTGTAATTTTGATGAGTTTTGCGAACTCAGTGAGTGAACCATCATTGATGATTTCACTGGATCATGTACACATAATACATATTTCACATATATCCATTCAGATCATACATATCTTCCAGATATTCACACAATATGGTATATCATATAATCACAAGTTCATGCAGCTAAGTATAGCAGATAGTTCATATCAATTTATCACTCATTTTAGCTTTGCAAATCATTAAATGAATTTCAGTCTTATAACGCTATATGTATGAGACTCACATTCTTTCATATTGTTGCGACCAAGTGCCTATCACATACTTATGCAAATACTAGCCCATAGGGCTCAATCAGAACAAAATCACGGAGCATAGCTCTATATGCAGAATCAGAAGCCACGGAGCAAAGCTCTACGTGGAAGCGCTTTCATACTGGCTACTCCGTTCACAATGCCACTATCTGAGCATGCATTTTATTAAATGCATCAAATATAGTGTCACAATCTTTTAAAATTGCACAGTCAAAATTTCATAATCATCGGATCTAAGCCCGGCATTCAACTTTTTTTGAGAATTCAAATTTCATTTAGAATTTCATATCAAATCGGAACATTTCCAATATATACATATATCCATATATTAAACTCCTCGGACTTTGAATCCAAAATGCATAACATATCACAAACAACTCATAATGTTAGAAGTTTAAACAAACCAAATCAAACCAATCCTAGAAAAATCATCTAGGTTGACTCACAGTACGCTCTAATATGCTATTGCCTGGATGATCCGGCAACATCTGACTGGCGTCCAATGAGTTCATCTATACCATACAAAACACATTTACCAAAATCATACTTTTGCACAATTGTATAAATATTCTTTTATGCACATCAATGTATAGAAAGTATGTACAATGCATGATCAATGACAATCCCGAGTTTCTTATTGTGATTCTTGTCACCATATCAGTCAGTTATCAAAGCCTTCATTAATATCATTTGTATTTATAATTTCGACCAAAATAAAACAATGTGAAATCAATTTCATAACTTAATTGACCACTTCAGATTTTTCTAACAACGTACCTACGGGTCAACTTTGCATAATTAATCTAATAAGGTAGGTGACAAAATTAGGCAACACTTCCTTCTATAAAGTTGTTCTCCAATGTCTTAAGTTTCCAATGACGCCAAAATCATTTAAATTAGTTCAGTATACCAAAAGTTATACTCTGAATATCCACAGACTACACATAACTTCCATCCAGAAATTGAAAGTCTTAGGGACTGAATTGAAATTCCATTTCTTCAGACAATCTGTAGCCCTATGTTTCTAGTTTACTCTAAATCAAAAATCATCTAATTCGAATAACCATAACATAAGTTATAAGCAAAAGAAGCAATACTGTTCTGTTTATAAAACAATTAACATTTGGAGTGCACAGTGTCACTGATGGGACAATTGAATTCGTGGTCCATCAACAACACTCATGGGTGTGAGAGTGAAGAGTCACAGGTGTGAGTAACTCATGTTTATGAGAGTGAAGAGTCATATAGCGTCACAGGTGTGACAGTTAAGGACAAGAAAAGTTGGACCATTGGTGAATCAGACCCGTTCCACTTTTTCACTCTATCTCTCTCAATTGATTTCAGATTGCTATGATTTTTGGTGGAGATGAAGATCAATGTCTTATGAAGCTATTGGTTTAAGAATCAAATCATTTGGAGGTCAGATGACAAAGCTATGGCCAAAAGAAGCAAAAGTGTTCAGGGTGGGTTACTTCCGACAAAGCCACCGTCGTGCTTATGCATAAGGGTGACTTTTAGCTCACCCAGGCAAAGTCACCGTCGTACTTAAGCACGAGGGTGACTTTCCCTACCTAATCAACAAAGTCACCGTCATGCTTATGCACGACGGTGCACTTCCCACTTTTTATGAAAAGTCACTATCGTGCAAATGCACGATAGTGCATTCCATCTTCTTCTTCTTCCTTCACCGAAACAACTCTTCCATTTTCATTTTTATTTCCATTATCTCTAGACTAAACACAACCCTTCTAACTCATTAATAATGCATTTCTATACTCATCAGATCTTCAAAATAATACAGAACAATCCTATACATCAAACATCATAAATCTGAATCTTCATTTCCACTTTCTCACCCTACTGTAAATTTCCAACTCTCACACTTTCAACAAACACTCAACCATTCAATTTCATTATCACTTTCACTTCATTCAACTCCTACCACAACAGATCAAAATATAGGGCTTCACATTAACACCAAAAATAGAGCATATTCGGATAAACACTAATTCCAACACTTTCATTTTTTTCTTAGTTACTCATTTTCATCAACAACTTCATTTCATCATAGACTTTCCATTTTGATCCTTTTCCCATAACACTATGTCACCCTAAACTTTTCCCTTAGTTCTAAACTCATTCAAATTCATTTCCACAAATTCATGTGTGAACAGTAAAAACAACCATATATTCACGCATGTATAATGTTGGGACCTGATCCTGGGAACCGGATCCCAACTGGAAAACGGTAAACGCTAATCGAAAACAAAGTGGCGGAACGAATCAAACGAATCTTATGACCAAAGTGAAAAGAAAGTGGGGAAAATAAAGGCGAAACACAAATCGGATTCAAAAGCAAAGCAAAGCGGACGAAAGGGAAAGAAGTGAAACTGAATCGAATGCGAAATGAAACAAACGGTTCGAAACAAACTGAAACAAATTCTGACATCCGTAGCGTATATCTTCGAAAACTAAGTTAGCGATGAAAACCTTAGACTAAGCCAATCCGAAACTCAGTATATTTTTTTTCTTTTTATTTTTTTCACTCTTATTCATCTTTATTCAATCTTATACAAAGCAATCAAATTTTCCATTTGGAAAATCATCAATTCTAATTTCAATTCCCTTTGCCGTAATTTTCCATAATCTCAATTTACTAGATTTCTCTTAATCATACATATCTTAAAACTCTTATTCTAATTTTCCTTTGCCATATAAACAATCACACATATCTTATTCCCAAACAAGCCATACACAA
>JAOTAX010000003.1:24056852-24080581 GCA_025629825.1 Erythroxylum guanchezii | reverse complement strand
AAAAAGATGACGCCTCGAGCAACAACTACTACAATCAATTTGACCAAGACCTGGTTTGAGTAATGGGAGATTTGTTTACTGGTTACTCGGTTCTTAAAGAAAAAACGTACTATGAATTGTTTCTCCTATTTTTAAATTGGACAACATATCAAACATTACCTAACCTTTTACTTTTTTTTTTAATTTAGTCCTAATTTTTCTAAAAGTTTCAATTTAATAATTAACTTTTTAAAATTTATATAAATATTCTAGTTAAAAGGTTATTTTTGTTGATGCGGTATGTCTACTAAATATCATTTAAGTGTCTATCTATTAATTATATCAATAAAAACATCATTTTAATCTAAATTATATAATTTTTAAAAAGTTAGTTACAAAATAAAATTTTTAAAAAGTTAAATACTTTTAGATCTATTATCTCTTTTTAAAATTATCGCCCAACCTACACGAGTTAGGCATACGTCCTACATTTAAAGGTCGTTCCTCGTCCATATTTATTGGCATCTCAACCCTATGCTTTTTTTTTTTTTGGAAAAGTGACCCCATTTATTTTGTTGAAGACATACATTATCGACATGCAAATGGATACCTAAATCTTGTTTATAAATGAATTAATAATCAACATCAAACCATGCATGATAGATCAACTCCATCATTGATATCTTGCGGTTCACCCAATTTTCCGTTATGGATCACATACAAATATGCTATTAGATTTTTTGCTACACAAAAATAAAAGGCATATTCTTTATATAATTATCTTTGCAAATGCTGTATGTACTAACTACAATCTCCATGACACTCTAATTTATCTAGCTTCTATGTGCAACTAATTAAGGATCGATTAATTAGGGCTTGGTCTCGTACAGAACCTATACCAAGTTTCTTTATCTACTCTTCTTTTGTTGCGTTGAACTTATAAAATAGGAATTTAGACTCTAAAGACAAACCCCAAAAACTTGCTAATTACATAAAAGCCACTCGCACACCATTCGGGGTTACACTCTTCTCTTGTCGACCTTTGTTATATCCAACAAAGGATATCTGTACTTGCAACTACAAAAAATAAAGCTAAATTGTTTTAGATTTTGGAAAAGGAAAAAATATTTTAAAACCTACGGGTCCGCTTATCTAAAATTTTAATTGCTAATAGCTTCTTCTTAATGATCTTCACGGCTTCGAGTGGCAGAGGCTAATATATGCCTGTCAAGCAACACGTGATACTGACCTTCTATCATGGAGTGTATTTTATACCTCTTGTGAAAGTAGGAGTTTAAGTAACCCCGTACAATTTTGCAATCCCATTGATTGTCTTCTTCAAGAATTAAGAAGACGAAAATTTCCCCCCACTTGTATGTCTCCCACAAAGGGATTGCCAAGTGTTGGTTTATATCTTATATTCAATTGCACTACAAGAAAAATAGGGTTTAGCGATTGAAATTACCGATGGAATGTGAAGGTTTTCAGTTAACAAGCTAAGTTAGTAACGGAATTTACCGACGGAATGAGTCGTCGGAGAAACGGCCGTAGGTAATAATTGGCAACGGAGTACCAATTTTCTGTCGACGAATATTTTCTGCTCCATCGTTATATTTAGAGATTTTTTTCTTGTCAGTAAATTTAGCGACGGAAGGTTTGTTTCTGTCGGTAAATGTAGCGACGGACAAGACTCCTCTGTCGGTAAATTCACGACTAATTTTACCAATGGATCTTTGATAAGTGTGAAATGCATCATGTTTTAGGGTATAGTTTGATATGTGTTTGTTTGTTTATTCGATTGTTTAGTATGTATTTTCAGTAGATTTGTGTTAGTTTGTGAATTATTTGTGTTTAAGTGTTTTTATGTGTTAGTATAAGCATTTGAGATTAATCATTATGTCTTTGAGATACCTTGATGTGTTTGTTAGTGTTTTAGGGTTAACAGCGAAGAACGGAGAAGTTTTGGAGAGATTTGGATCAAAATAACGACCCAAGATCGTGGTCCATCTACGTGGCAGAAGCAAGGGAGACAGCCCACGATCGTGGCCAAATCGCCATGATCGCGACAGAAGCATAAGACTTGGCCCCTACCATGATTGTGACAGAAAGTGTACAAGTAGCACACGATCGTGGCCTGTGTCGAGCAGACATCCAGACATAGAGAAAAGTCGAGTTTTTAGGAATTTTTTGGACCTTTCGACCTTGAAAAAAACCTAGGGTTGCCCAGAACACATTAAGTATATAAAGAATGAAACAAAAGAGAGGATGAGCTTCTTGCATCAGCCACCATCATGAAACCCTAGAGAGAGTTCATCGAAAGATTGAGAAAGAGACGAAGGAAGAGAGACATGGAGAAGAAGCCTATACAAAGTACTTCCCGAAATAGGAAGTTTCCTGTCGTTGTTGCCTCCATCATCCATTCGAATCTATTTTGTAGTGTATTTTCAGTTTTATCTATGTATAGAATTGAAATAGCTATTGAGATAGGATTTATGAATATTGAGGATTGTCTAAACTCACCTTTAGATTATTTTTTATCTTTGATTCAATAAAATTCTGATTGTTTATGTGAATTGGATTCATTGTGATTGATTTTTGCATTTTCATAAATCGATAATAGACTGAGAGGGTGAATTGATGAAAAATAATTAAATTGGGCTAAAAAAAGTTATGTAATTTAATAAGAACAAAAAATCAATCAAATTTGTAATTGTGTGACGAGAGATCTCACATAGGTTCCAGTAGTCTAGTGGAAAACTTCAAATCTAATTAAGGTTTGGATAAACTGTGAATTAAGAAATTGCAATTTTCCATAATCTGATTAGGGTTTATAATTTAGGGCTTTTGGTTATAACTTGAGAGAGAGTAATCAACCCTCGGATAGTCCAGGACCAATAATCCGACAGTCCATAATTAATTAGGTTAGTGTTGAAGGTAGGTACAAAATTTCCCCTTTCTCTCAGTTGGTAGTTCCTTAGGTTGATTCTTGGTATGTGCATTGCAATTTACTGATTTGTTAATATTTCGTGATTAATTCTTCAGTTGAATTGGTTGACTGAATTGACTGATTGAATTACGTTATTGTTTTAGCTTAGTTACAGTTGAATTTCTACAATTTGTTTCGGCCTTAGAGTTTAGGATTAGAATAGCCCTCCTCATGGAATTGACACCTCAGATACTACACGAACGGCCTGTACGCTTATGAAATATCAAGATTAAAAATATTAAAACTTACACATATAAAAAAACCATGATCAATGATAGTGGTCCATCGGTAAATTCACTGCATTTTACCGACAAATTTTGGTGGTCTGTTGATAATTCAGTACATTTCACTGACAGCTTTTTTTGTCAATAAATTTACTGATATTGTTTTTTTAATTTTCCCTGCATTTAATTTTATTTGATAATCTTACGATTGATGTATAATTTATGTAGTTATTAATTATTTGATGATAATATTTCGATTTGTTTCTATATTTAATTTGTTAAAACATTAAGTTGATTGACGATATAAAGTAAAAAATTATCTTAATTGATAATAAAAATTATTATCTACAATAATAAATTTTTAATTCATACAAAATGACTACAACTATGCTATTCATTTGGTGAACACGGATACTCTGAATGTTGCGATGAACTGCTGCCCTTCCCCTTCAACTCTTCCATCTCATTACGAAGTTAGGCTTTGTACTCCATCAACTGTTGCAACTGAGTTGCCATTGCTTATACTGTGCTCCGAAGGTTATAGACTTCATTAGATGTGGACTATCAACTACACTTTTCTTGCATCAGAATAAAATGTTGTAAGTGAATTACGATTTAGAAAAATTTTGGAAAATTTTTTTTAATGATATTTACCCTATGTTTAATAAAGAAAGTAACTCAACAATACAACCAGATATGGCACAAGACATTTATAACAATATCATTCTCCATAATGCACATATTTTCATTCCAAAATTCACACATCAAATTAAATTGAAATACATCAAAATAAAAAATCAAAATATAAGTGTAAAGTGTAAATACTTACAAGTCTCTCTGCATGTACTGGAAGACTCTCTCCCCACAGTCTGCTACGTCTGTTAGTAGAATTACGTTCTGAAATAGACATGGCCTCAGATGATGTCTAATACTACTGCTAATAACTCCATATTTCTTCAGAAATATCAAGAGGTCGTACACCAGTCTTGTGTATTGCACCAACAAAGTCTCTATAGCGCGTTCAAGCTCGTCTATCCCATACTTTATAAATAAATGAGTCAAATTTGAATCCTAAAAGATTTTTTCTAAAAAAAGAAAAAAAACATACGATAAGTACTTATAACCTACAATATTTATCTAATTAATATATAAAAATTAATTACAAAAAATTATACTTTTTGTACTTTAAACTCCTGATAACAAAAATCCTTTGTCGCCTGAGAGATATTCTTTCATATATAACCCTCAAGATCAATCTTCTCCTTAAACTTGGATGTTATGTTCCTTCAGTGCGGTCTAGACGAAATCAACCTAATATAAAAAACAAATTTAAATCATTTTTAAATTTAAACCTATAACTTAATTATAAACATATGTGTTTCATGTATTTTCGCTTATAGATTGTTGACAATTGTGATGTAAGTTCTTCCATTACTCCCTTAGCTTCAAGTTGGAGGCCACCTCCTTCATCTGCAATGTTTACCCTTGATGTCTCTGTCAGTATAAGGATGGTGGATGGTGTAAAGATGTTGGATGGTGTAGCGGCAGGTGCGGAAGGTGACGCCTTATCTACATGTGTAGTAATTGTAGGTATAATATCTGATTCTGTTGCAGCTATAGAATGTGATGCTTCACTTGGGATATAACTGGCTCCAAATCGTGGTCTGAACCTTGGTCGCATTATATCCTGTTTTCTTTTTGGTGGCATATTTTAACCTAAAATTCATATTTCATTGAATATTCCAGAAATATAACAAACTTAATTCAATATATAACAATAAATTGTTGATTCAATAATTGATTTATTGAATATAATGTTATATTACAAACATAAATTAATCACTATTAACACTTAATTGTAAATCAAAATCATTATTATCTTTTTTTTATAGAAGAATTAGAGTTAAACTCAGGCTCTTCTTCAGATCTCTTGCCCTCCTCATCCTCTCCAAATGAAATTTCAACATATTCATTATTTAGATCTTTCAAAGGTTCATTCTCATCATATGTAATAGATGTATTTATTTCATCAACATCTTCCTAAAATGCTTCACTTTCAATTCTCTGTTCTCCTTTTCCATATGAATCAAAAACACCTTAGGTTTAACTTTGTTAATAGCCAACCAATCTGACTTATCTCGTCGTAAGCTGGGAAAAGAGACATAATACACCTGAATCGCTTGCGTCGTCAACACGAAAGGTACAAATTATCTAGATCTTCTTCATTGATTGATTTCAACTAGATTGTATTGGGTATGTACTATTGTACCAACATTAGGAGTTGGATCAAACCACTCACACTTAAAAATCACACTAAACTTTATTAGAAATGCAGGGTACTCAATTTCATATATCTCAATAATTTTGCCACAGTAATCTATCAATTCTCCCTATATGCAAACCCCATTATTTACTGTTGCCATGCTATGATCATGATATTTGTATCCATTAACGAAATTTACTGGATACAATTTAACAGTTCACAAAGGTCCTTTCGCAAGATTATATATTAACTTGTTTTCTATTGGATTTTCTAAGGCCTACACAAAATAAATTATCATATTAAATAGTATAATGTCATTTGAACACTTTAATCTTATAATTCAATCATTTCAATAATTGTAAGTGAAAACTTATATATTTTTTGAACCATCGAGGAAAGTGTCTTCCAACTAATTTATTGATATCACCCTGTGTTTTCTTAGGCATTAGCTTGCATAACCATTCCTTGTATAATCTAAAAACATTATTACGTATTTTAGTTGTGAATAACACTAACTTTCAAACCCAAATAATCAATTTCAAAATCAACTTCAGCTTACTACACAAAAGGATGAACCTCTTGGCAATTCAATAAAATGAAACCATAGGTAGCCTCTATTTCTTCCTCAATTAGCATTCTTCTTGTTGAACGTCCATATGTTCATCCAGGACATGTGAAAATGGATAAGTTACCATTAGCATCACCTGTTGCTCCCCCATCGTCATTACTGGGAACTTTTCCTTCTCTTGTGTACACATGCAGCTCAAAATAATGTGAATAAAATGTACTTGCTTCCCCCATTAAGTAAGCATTACATATCGAACCTTCAATTCTAGCCTTGTTTTTGACATTTTTCTTCAAGTGATGCAAATGCCTACATTAGCAAATAGTATTACAATTTTGTTACTAAAACATGTTATTATTTCAATTTAAATATTTACTATAATTACATCTCAAACGGATACATCCATCAATATTAAACTAGACCAACAAGTTTAGCCTCGTGTGATAAATGCATAGATAGATGCTCCATATAGTCAAAGAAGCTCAAAGAAAAAATCCCTTATAATTTTCACAAAATTACTGGAATTTCCTTTCTAGTTTTTCCATTTCAGCTAACTTTATTTCAGATGATGTTAAACTTTTGAAAAACAAACTTAATTCTATTATAACTTCCCAAAGCTTATTTTTAGAAACTCTCAAAATGCAATTGGAGGATAGATTTCAATTAATGTAGAATATCAATTCATAAAATTTTATAACCAAGATTATAATAATCTTAAGAAAATCATTAAACCCGTTAACCCCTTCCCCACACTTAAAGTTTTATATTGTCCCCAATGTATATAATTATAATAAGTGAGAAGGTTTGTGGTGCTTTCATGAGTAAAACGATTTTTTTGAAATAAGATCCATCCAATATGAGGCTAACATCTTTGTAAGATATAAAGCAAAAGGGACAAAAAGATAAAAAGAAAATAATAATATGTACTAAATGAGATGGACTCGCCCTAATATTGAAAGGCATATATTGCTCCAACCATTAATCCTTAAATTGATCATTTTAATAAATTATGTGAAGTCTATAAATTTTAGTCTCTTATGGGGTAGTTGTTATGTAATAGGAAGTTTAGCAAGCTTAATGACAATGATACAAGCTAGCTAACTTGCAATATTATCAACGTTGTTAGAGACAAAGAGCTTAAACTTTTCCTTATTTGTAACGAGATTTGTGGGTACTTTAAATGAACTAAAAGCTGTCATTATGGCCCTAACTGAGTTAGGATTAGACTTTGATGACAAAATCAAGTCATGCACAAAGAAAATTTTGGTTATTCCTGATCTTTTGCATTTAGAATCGAAATTGAAGTTCTTTTCCTAGCATATTAAGTTTTTGATCATCCTAACAAGGACTTCCATCGTTAAGGTAAACAGGTAAGGGGAAATAGGGTCCCCTTGCCTCAATTTTCTACCTTTATTAACTAGCATTATAGGCTTCCCATTGATAAGTATCTTGTATAAGACAATTTTAATACATGAAGTGGCCCAAACAATGAAATAGTAGTAAAGAACCTAAAAGCCTCCACAGTGTTTTAAATAAACCTTCAATCAATTGAATCAAAGGCTTTCTGAAAATTCACTTTGATATCATAGTTTTTGCTTGGTTTTTTCCTATTATAGTTCTTAATATGTTCATGCACTAAAAAAATGTCATCACTTATTAAATTTCCATTGAAGAAGGCACCTTAAGAGTTATTATCAAGATATGAGACTTGAGTCCAACATTGATCATATGAGGGGATGATGTGGGGCTTATATGCTTATGGTTTATATGGGCTTATAGGCTCTACCGCTTTAGGCTAGCTTTCGAGGTTGAGCTCTCCCATAACACTTTTATCAGTATCTGCTCTTATTGATCAAGTTTTGGAAATTCCAATTTTACTGGGAATAGTTATTCCCTTTGGGATCTATCTTAGTCTTTACAAATTTAAAGATTTGTAAAGAATAATCTTTTTTCTTTTATAAATTTAATAAACACTTTAATTTTTAAAAATGTATAATATAATTGTTTAAGTCAACTTCCAAGTTAGTTAGGTGTGATTGAAAAAATAAAAGCTTTAATGCATTATCGGTCTAAGGATAGAAAATTGAAAAGCTTGACATGGTTATAGTATCAAGATTTCATGATTCGATAAATGGAGAGGAGCAAAGAATTACAATTACTACTCTTATTCAGATAAGTCCCTGATCTCAAATGGTGGAGGGACTACATGCTATTGAGCTATGCAAAGATAATATCAATGAAAACTAGACATGCATACCTGGTCTTGGGTTCTATTTTAGTCTCACTTTTGAAGTGTTCCTAAACTAGATACAAATGATGTCCCTCCACTTGTCCAACAAGAAATGGAGATTTTGTAAGAGGGCAATAATACTACACCTCTTATAATTTAATAAAAACAAGAGGTGATTCTAATTGCTTAGATATTAAAAAGGTTGCAACGGTGAAGAAAGGAAGCTCAACTGCACCAAGCTAAGAAACCATGATATCTAAAGTGGGAGAACTCAATTTCAATCAACTCACACAATGTTTAAGGTGTACTAGAGCAAATATCTGAGAAGAAAGCACATAAGGCAATGAGATAAGGAATTATACATTAGCATCAAAAAGTTAGCATATGATGTTTATGCTAATGTATTCCACTATAATGAATATACATTAGCATCAAAAAGGTTAGCAAATGATGTTTATGCTAATGTATTCCACTAGAATTAGCTTCATTTTATTTTCAGTTCTCTTAACATACCTTCCTTTCTATTGTTCATTCAGTTACTAGGAATTATTTCCCATAGAATCGATCACTAGTTTTGAAAAACCTGATTTTAAAAAGTAAATTTCAAACATATTAGCCTGATGCCTGACACTAATCTAAAATTAGGGTAAATTGGTCGATTGATAGCCAAGAATTAGTGTATGTATCTTTATATCAGTTGTATCTATTTCTCTAACATTTTCAAAGTCTCTTGAATTTCATCAATCTAATATTTCTATCAAAAGTTATTATCAAAATGTCAAACAGTGTTAAGTGGTGAAAATAGTTGTACACTCTTCTTTAACAAAGTCTTTTATTTGAATTTAATATCAAATCCTAATTTAATATTCATACGAGACTTGTGAAAATAGAGTGGTGTTTGATGATTAGTTGAAGTTTGTTCTAATAATGAAAATTTTATGTTGGTTGAATTTTTATGATTTCATCAATAATGGTATGTTTGATTTAAAGCTTGGAAAGGATTTCTCTTAGTTTTTGACTAGCCATAGTATCCCTAACATACTTGGTTTGAGTTTGAAGCGATCTGTCACAAGAATAACATAATTGGTTTAGCAATTTCCTTGTTAGGTAATATGTTATCAGTTGTTTAGCATCTGATCTTTTTTGTTTTGGAAAATATTTGGTATCTACTCTTATTGTTCAAGTTTTGAAAATTCCAATTTTACTAGGAATAGTTATTCCCTTTGGGATCTATCTTAGTCTTTACGCTTTTAAAGATTTGAAAAGAATAAACTTTTTCTTTCACAAATTTAATAAACACTTCAATTTTTAAAAATGTATAATATAAATGTTTAATTCAACTTCCAAGTTAGTTAGGTGCGGTGGAAAAATTAAAAGCTTTAATGCATTGCCGGTCCAAGGACAGAAAAATGAAAAGCATGACATGGGTAAAGTGTCCGCAGCTATTTCTTGGAAGCACTCCCAAAATTATTTCTCAAAACCGAGATGAACAAAACAAAACAGCTGTGATTGGTGGAGTTGGTCAAGCGTGATGCTTTGGAAGCAAGCTACTTATAGATAGAAATGGTTGAATTAGTCTATTATACATTTTACTTTGTAGAGGTTAATGGAAGATTTCAAGTCTTCATAGGTCTCTTATTTCAAGCGTCCATGACGTATAAATACTACGACAATCAATTGATCAAAGACTTGGCTCGTTTTGCGTAAATCATTTGTCTTCATCCTTTAGAAAATTTGTTTTTATTATTGTAGTATACTAGTTGTGCTGTTTTGTGGAAGAAGATGACCGTCTCAGAAAATTGAGGTTTTGATGTTCCACGTCGAAGAAAATTTAGATTTTGATGTTCCATAATACCTCTCAGAGAAAGAAAAGACTTAATTCCCTCCCTCGCTTGCTAAAATTTTGTCATAGTACATTAACTTAAGGTAAGTAATGAAATACTTCATATTTTTGTTGCCCTGCTATCAATAATTGATGCAATCAGTGCATAAATCAATAGGTTATAACTAGAATAGATCTCAAAGTTTACTTGTTTGTATTATGTTCTATTAGTCAATTCTTATAGTTCTAGGATGACAATTACATCTGTTGAGGAATCATTCCACGAAAACTCGTAGCATTTATTAGACTCGTGCAAAATTTCGATCAGTAGCGTAAGCTGGTGAATTGTTTTATTCTTAAACCTTTTCTGTAGAAGATTAATTAAACCAAGAGGGTAGTTGGAAAAAGTCAAAGAACACAAAGAAAAACTAAGTCTCGATCCCTATCCTTGAGTGGCTGCTTGACTGCAACAGAATGTGGCCAATGCATGAAAACTACACTGTAAATATCTTTTTAAGTAGTATTTTAGCATATATTATTATGGGCAGGTGACTGACTAGGTGTTACTCGTGTTCATTAAAGTTGGCAAGTCAATGCACATGGCCATTTTTTAGTTGGCATTGTTGTAAAGTCTGCGTAAGATAAGGTGCAATAAGTCATAGTTTTACTTATTGTCTTTCTGTTGCACCGAACAAATCTTTTCCATACACTGCAACGTTAATAGTTATTCGGACTTATATTGCACTTTACCATGACGGAGGACAGATTCAAAGAAATAACTCTAATCTGCTAACAAGTTCTTAAAATTAATTTATATTCTTCCTCAAAATTTTCATACAAACTTTTATTTCATTCAAAATCATTTAGTCATCAATACATGACTTGATAACAGATATTTTAAATCCACCCCTCTCCTAAAAACAAAGGTAGAAGAATGAAATGAATTAAATTGAGTTCATCGTCTTTTACTATTTCGATTGCTTAAATGCTGGTCAAATTTATTTATAATAGCAACAATACGTTTGTCGTTAATGAATTAACAATAATATATATTCTATTACTTTTTCACTAATCATTCATAATTTTGCAACAATTATACTGTAAGTGCTAGTATGTATAAGCAAACTTTTAAAACAAATATTTTAAATTATGATTTAGTAGACAAAAGTGTTATCATAAGTGCAATTATTGGTGCCTTTTTATTAAGACAACAGTATTCATACCATTAAATAAAGTAACACTTCTATAAGTATAAGACAACAAAATAAAAAATGTCGCTTTAAGTTTTGACTAAGGTAATACACTAGTTTCAAATTATAGCAACAATATTAAATAGATATTGTAACACTTTTAAGTCTTTGTAAGTAAACAAACTGAAATTTAGGCAACAATTTGTAATAATAAAAGCGACAATTTATTCTTTCATTACTAATAATATGTTAATGTAAAAGCAAACTCTTATCGTTATGTAGGCAACATCTATATATAAATTAATGCGTGTCTTAATTGCGTAAGTGCTATCAAATATAAACGACCAAAAAATTGCATTTATATATGTTATGTAGTCTATAAGAACTTGTAAAATTCAACTTTAATATATTTAAAATAAAAAAGCAAAAAATCACTAGTAAAAATATTCACCTACATTGTCTTCTTCCATTTTATATAGAATACAAGTGAATAAATCTAAATACTAAACAAAACCAATATATATGGGCACTCCAAAATCCTTCACCAAATACCTCCTTATCCACTCCTAATCATCGCCTTCTTACAAAAAAAAAAAAGAAAGAAACAAGTAGTAGATTAGAATTATAAAACTACAATGCTCATAAATAGGTTAAAAGTTCTCACTTTCTATCATATACATTTAAAGAAAATAAACAAATACTTTGAAAAATAAATTGATAGATAATAGAACCAAAAGAATGATCATAAATTGATTAACCAATGGCATAAAAAATTATTCAAAAAAGATTGGAAGGAAAAAATAAATAAACAAAGCAATTCATGCAACCCATCACATTCATGGAGATAAAGCTAAAAGTAACTAACCAATTCTAGAAGCCTGTCAACTAAATTGAAAATCAAAGATAATTAAAAAGATTCTGCATATTAAGTAGGGGCCTTAAGCATAAATTTTGTACTTTAGATATACAGGAATCAAGAAGTTTGACTGTGAATGCAGAAGCCAACTATGTAGAGCTTTAAAAAAAGGTAATAACCAATGCCTAAAAGCTATAAGTTGTCAATTGTAGCCATCACTAACCCATAAGTTCTAACAACAAGATATGGATAAGGGACATCATTTTTTGTTTGTCCCTCACTCTTATTAACTAAGACATTGGCAGCAATCTCCTCGCCGCTGAATAGGTAGCCCAAGGAGCTCTTTCCACCACCACTACTAACTCCACAACCCATTGCCATTAATTGCTTGTTTTTACAGAACTAAAGGTGGAAACCTGCACATTATTTCTTATGGAAGAACTCTTACAAATACGTGTTCATTACATTTAACATAAGTGTGTAAGGAGTTCTCATAGAAAACATGTAGGAATGATATTGCAAACTTCTAAGACTAGTATGGAAAATTCAGAACAATCTAGTGCAAAATGATCCAAAGCCAGTGTTCCTATCTCCAATGATGAAATAGTATAATAAGCATTCCAAACTAATTACACTTTCATTGACTAGTTCTCACACACATTTAAACTCAAACAATAAGACATCTAACTAAATTAAACATAAAAATAGAAAATCCTTAAATGATAAAATGGTTTAAAACTTACTTTGAATTGTGTAACATGACATTTTTAGGCCAAAGAAAAACATTTATTATCATGTTCAAAATTGTCAGATGCAGATTCTTGAAATTTCATTGTCATGCATCCTATTCCACTTGGTAGATTCATCCTAATATCTACATAATATCGACAGGTTTTCTCATTTTCAATACCAAATGTTCCCTAGAATTTCTTAACCAAAATAGCTAATAGTCAGATTACTAGGCCGAATGATCATAAATCTAAATTGCCCTCTATCACCTTTTGCAAAAGATCATATGGGTGCTTTGATCCCCTAGTGAAACTAGATATGTTGACTAGATTACTGAGGATAAATTAGACTAATAAGGAAACACTGAAAAGGAACAATAAGTATAAAGCTCCAAAATGCACATAGAAGTTAAGAATCACAAAAATGATTGACAAGTTTAAACACGTACTAGAATTTTAGGTTGGAAAGAACAACTTTGTAAGACAAAAATCTTTTCGATAGAGCAACCTCCCTCTGTTTAAGATGCAGTTCAAGAGTCAAGGTTTGTTTCTTAATATTTTTTTATCTAGAAATGAGCATTCACTAAAATATGTTCAGATCATATAATGGAAAAACAAGCACTAAAACCACATGAAACCATCATGTTCTTCCAGAACTACAGATACAACAAGTACGCAAAAGGATGTCATTTGAATTATATGTCACGACCCGGTACTACATTGGGCACATGACAACCGCCGCATAACCGAGTTAAGGACACTCACGGTATACTTAATCTGACTATGCATGGCTAATTGAGTATCTTTTTTTAAAAAAAACATGTGGGTAGCACAATAGCTATATTTTAAAAATCTCAAAACTCACTGAAACACCTGCAATCATTTTTAAACACACTTCTATAGTCACATTAAAATTCTACCATAACTTCTGGACTTTTTAAATCCACTCAAAAGTAATCTTAACAACAATAACAAAGGTTCATACATAAGGCCTTTTACAAACAATAAGACAATCAAGAGTTAATTTATAAAACCATAATGCATATCAACATAACCAATCTAATAAAAACAATTCATGAGTCACTATGCAACAAAAGTACAAAACAGAGACTACCCATGTGCGATAATGCCCCGATAATATCAAAAGACCGCATGATACACTTAGATCTTCAAGCTTACAAAATTAGCTTCCATGGTTAGAAAGCGGAGGGGGTGAGTACACTATGTACTCAGTGAGCAGAAAAAACATATATCACAAATAGAACTCGATACAAACCAAGACGGTATAGGTAACCTATGAAGTGAACATACATGACATAGAATTACATAGGCCTAGCCTATGACTCAACATATACTGGTTAGGAACCACATAGGCCTAGCCCATTAATCACTCATCCGATGAACATAGGTTCCAATTCCAGTACACAAAAGCAAAAAAAAATATCACATGTATAAATCAAATCTCTTCAGAAAACAAATCTTATAATAAGCCAAAATAATCATATATGTCACGACTAGTCGGCAAAACTAGTGTGCACACCCACCGATTCCCGATGTTGGCTCGACTTTCATCTGTGGTAAGTCCAGACTACAGTCGACAAGAGCGCCATGACTCTAGGTAATGACCTCATTGGTGTCCAGACCCTAGGTGTGGAATCACCTGTAAGTCCCTTAGAAAGGTGTCGATATAGGGACTCAACTTTTATGTACCAACATCAAAGGTATGGGGGTCGCTTAATATGTTGTGTCTAGCACACGATTGGCCAATCATTACCTCACCATTCACAAAAAAATCATATAAAAATATTAAGTACAAAAATCAAGTACACCGTGCCTTTATTTATCAGTTGTCATATAAAAATATTAAGTACAAAAATCAGGTAAGGCACCATGCCTTTACTGATCGGTCCAACCGATAAAATGGAACCTTGTCATGGCTCTAAGCTAAAAGAGAACACAAACATGCAATATACATGACTCGATTATGCATATGCAAATTCCAAATCATTATTTCACGCAATAAAAGGCATCTTTTGCACCCCAAGTGCAAAATGTTATTCAAAACAATGTCGTTCCTTAAATACAAAAGTATACTAGCATCCATTTGAGATTTAATTCTACTATGCATTATACCTAGGTTCAAAATTCACATACAAGTCATCATGCATGTCTTAGGATGTTCTAATCTCATTTGAGAGATATAGTTTCCCCAACTCACCTCAAAAGAAGCTGTACACTCCCTTGACTTTAACGATTCTCGGTACGAGCTCCTTAATTCACAGCTCCCAAGCCTTTGTACATAAAAATATACAATATATTTACTACTCAAAAATGTATCTTATATTTATACACCATCACATAAGTGTATAAAACACAATATCACTTTCTTTAAGCTATAGGATTCGGCCATTAAGCTTCTCACATAGTTACTTCCCTTACTATTCACATCAACTTTTCTTTTGCATTTTTCAAGGCATTTAATGCCTTTAATCCAATACTTACTCATTTGAAAACATAATTAAGCACATTTTTATCCAAGCACATTAAGCCATTACTCATCAATCTAAGTGAAAATTCAAGTTTACTCTAAGTAAACATGAAAGCCACTTTCCAATGCATATCATTTCGAATCCTTAAATCCTAAGTCAAGTTCACTTAGGCATTTTATCAAACACCTAATGTACATGACTTTCAAGTCATATTTTCAAGACTTTATCATATAATTCATGCTCCTTTCTGTTTATATAACAAACACTTCCAACCAACAACACATTTCAGCTCTCCATTCAATTAATTTCCCTTTATTTAAGTCATATTTATCATAATTATACAACTCATTACATTCATCCATTCCTTCTCCCATCATTTCGACCAAGCCTCATCTAATATAAATCTTGTTCATTTTTCATCATTAATTCACATTATACAAATACAATTAACACAATAGAATTCATTTAAATCATCAATTTCAAAAGATATTCAAAAATTCTCAAACTTTCACCAAAAAGAGAACATTTTGGTTTTGGCTTAAGGGAATTTCTCCATGACTCATTTCATTCATCTAAACCATATTTCATGCATATTTAGGCATGGAGAACATCATATCTTAACAACAAACTCAAAATCATAATGTAGAGAGAGATGAGACAAAATTTACCTAAACATTCCTTTGGTGATATCTTAAAATCCTTTGAGAATTTCTCAAATCTAATGATAGATTTGAGTTCCTTGATCCCAAATTAACTTAGAACACCTTGATTTGGGTTGGAGAATCAAAAAAGGGTAGAATTTTAGTGATAGTCGAAAATGGGTTCTTCTCCTCCTCTCTTCTCCTTTCTTTTAATTAAAACAAAATGTTTCAAGTCTTTAATGGTGGGGTGCACGGCCATACATGAAGAAGGGTCTAGAATATTGACTCTTCTTTAACCAAAATATGGTAAAATTACCTTTTTGCCCTTAGCTTATGTTAAATTACCATTATACTTTCCAAACTTTTCCTAAATTTGCAATTAAGCCCAAAATTAGGGAATGATCAAAACTTTTATTTTTATTTTAGTCCACGGACTTTTGAAAATAATAATTAAGCCCCTTAAATTTATAAAATTACATATTGATCCTCCAAAAATTGAAAAAATACAATCAAGTCCTTTAACTTTTAACAATTGATAAATAAGCCCTTATGTACATCAACTTTTCCAATTAAGCGTTCTAAGTGTCTAATAAATCTATAAATCATGTCTAATCACATATAAGGAATTAGAACACATTTAACTCAGCCACCATGGTCATATCCATCCAATGGACTCAGTTTTACACACTTAGAAGCTTATATGTCAGAAATCTCCAAGATTTCGCATACTAAGGAACTCTAAGTTCATGCAAAGGCATATAACATTATAAATCACTGACATATATACCCAAAAGGATTTAAATACATCTTTGAACTCATATACAACCATGTATATATCAATATACAGTAGTATTTCCAAGTACAGGATAATACAAAAGGGCTCAGAGAGTTTGTTGTTACATTATAAGTCATAAGTTAAAAAATAGTCACTTCATGGTAGAGATTCTAACTAGTATTAAATATAGCTCATAAGGTTTTTGAAAGATCAGCATGTTACATATGATAAGGGTATTTATGATCATAGGTACCTAGAGAAGAACAAATACACAACTAAAATTCTTCTTTGACATCCAACTATTATGCAAAATGGAAGGTACAATCATGCACTAGAAATCAGGAAATAGAGACATAAATAGACAAAATATGAAATTGAACAAGAAACTAGTGGAAATTACAACAATTCTAATACATTCCACTTTATACAATAAAAAGCAAGCATAAAAATCAACTGTTTTTTAAGTTGCATACATTTAATCGTATAGTCATATCATTTTAAAATTACCTAATACCAATGGGGCAAGCAACCAAGTGGTAATAGGATATTGAATTATTTAGACTAATTTATATAATGAGAAAGAAGAAATTTCAAAGATGACTTATAGGGATGTCGCTCTGCATTATGCCTTCCCTCTCCCTTACAAACTTACCTACAATCCCCACTGATCACCACAAATCCATGCAGATTCTTGACAGAAATCATCACTGCCTCACTGTAGAGAAGAGTCAAAAGAAAAGCATACCAAATCATAATCTAGTAAGTTTAAGCATAATAAGTCACCTTCTTGTCAAGCTAAAAAATTCCTCAACTCTCATTAATCCATCAACCAATAAAAGCAACAATCATTATCGAAGAATCTCTAACGAAGTAATAGTTTTCTTCAATTACTTATCCACAACCACCTCAACAATTAAAGTCAAAGTATGAAATGTAACAAGAAATTTACTCCACATTGACTAAGACCATATCAATATTCTGCTTTAAACTGGTATCGACATTAGGAATCAGGAGCCCAATATCCACCTTTCCTCCATAAAGCTTTTCATTTTTAGGGTCCAAATAATTGAGAGCATAAGTAAACATAAATGTATAAAATTATGGGGAAGATAAAATAAAAGAAAAGTTGTTTAAAACATTAAAAGAATATCGATTAGTGACGTTGAAAATAACATTGATATCCAAGGACTGGACCTCTAGAATGTCATCGTTGTCATAGAAGAGGCAACGAAACAACTTGTAAACCACAAGATCGCACAAGATCTCAACCCATATGATTCAACCAAAAATTATGCTTCTTTGAATCAAACAAAACTACGAAAGCAAAGGAATGGTGAAATAGAGATATTACATTCTAAATCTAAACCAAAAAAGTCATTCAACAATAGTTATGTACCACGTGGAATAGTGAAAAGTAAAGAGGCTGACCCTTTCTAACTTAAGAACTAAGCAAAACCAAATCAAAACCTACAATCCTTCAATGGCAACCTATTATCTTCAATGAAATTTAAAAATATTAAACATAAAAGGAAATGAATGCGTACTATAAAATCAAAAAACTCAAGATTCAGATTATATCCAAATGTAAGCAAGTTAATAAAATGAATGTCATTAAATAGCAGTCCCAAGATCTCATTTCTAGACCTCCACCTACAACCATAATTGCATAATCCAAACATATCCAAACACGAAACTCTCATAACACACATCTATTAAGGGCATTTTATATTGATTTTAGATACATAATTGCTAAAATTTTGTCCATTTAATGTTTGAATTGCACTAAATTAAGGGGTATTTCTTTTAATTTTAGGCACATATTGGATTTGGACAATGAGAGCAAAAAGTCAAAAATTTGGAACTCTTTACACCTAACAAAACACGACAGCATTTAAGTTTGGCTTGGCAAAAAATTAAAAAGGCATGAAGCTAGCTGGTAGTGGAAGAGAGAAGCTTTTAAAAAGCTTAGAAGACTTAGGGAGCTGGAGATATATAAAATATGGAGAAGCTTTTAAAAGCTGGCGGCACAAATAGAGAGGAGTTGATGGGATTAAATAGAGAGAAACAAAGAAGGTGGCGGTGGCAAGGAGAGAGCAGCAATGTGAGTGTGTTTATTTGATAAAAGAGGACAGCTAGAAAACATTGAAGAGGGTAAGACAAAAAGAGAAAACAAGTGGCGGCAACATAAGAGAGAAAAGAACGAAAAAAATAGGGAATGTGTGCATGAAAGGTGGACAAAAACTCTCCTAAAATCACGTAAAAAATAGAAGCTGGCGACAAAAGGAGAGAAAAAATAAGCTAGCTAGTGGTGGAGAGATGGGTGTGCGTGAATAAGGTGTTGGACCAAAAACCTTATTTGAAAAATCAAGATAGAGGATAGATAAAAACAGACAGCTAGGGGTGGTGTAGAGAGAGCAACGCTATAGCCCCCACTCAAACTTATACTCTCCACTCACACACATTGGCAAGGGGCTGATGGCTAGAGAATTAAGCAGCTGGTGTCTTCAGAACTAAAGTAACACCTGGTGGTGTGAACAATAAAGTAGTTGGTGGTAGAAGAGCACGTTGAAGCAACTGGTGGCTAAGGAGAACAATAAAGAAGGTAGCAGTTGGTGGACATTAAATGAAGAAAATAGCTAGCGGCAGCAAAGGAATGAGGTGAGTGTGCGTGAAGTGGGTGGAGCAAAAACCCTTGAAAAATTCATTCAATACATAGAACAAAAGGCAGTGATTATTGCATGAGAGAGAGAGCTGGTGGTGCAGAGAAAGATTGGAGCTACAGGAGCATGGACTAGAAACTAAAACCTTATTTGTCACATCAACTACATTACCAAAAGAGGAGAAGTTGGCGTGGAGAGAACAAAGGACATTGGCCAAGACGTACTGAAGCTAGTGGTGCAACAGAAAATACAGCTACGGGAGAACAATAAATATTGGGTGTTTTTAATTTATTTTTATTCCTTAATTATTTTAATTTTTTTGGATTTAACCAATGCAATTATATATTATAACCATGATTTGTGTTGCATTGATGAATATGTGTGAATAATTTTTTCTTTCGGGTTAAGGTTAAGATTGATATTGGATTAGGACAAATTTTTGTGGTATTAGTTTTTGCTTGATTGAATGCATATTTAGCCTAATTTAGCTTGATCACCTAGATTAAGGCCTTAGATGAATGAATACCATAATGAATGGGATTTAATTTGTCAAAAAATTAATCAAGCAACATAATTGAGACTCAAGTGTAGACCAACCTTAGGATCTTGTGTGAGGATACATAAGATTAACGAACTTAATTTTAGGCTTCTTGTCTTGAATGCCTTTCATTCCAAATTATCTATGAACCAAATAGGTAATTCTGATTTAGAAGAAAAGGGAATTCCTATGAACATTAGGTTCGCCTTGCTTAAGTGAAGTAGTTCCTAAATCAATACACCATTATAAGTGTTAATGTCTAATCCAATTGAAATCTAATACCTTAGCTAATTTCTGTCATTTGATTAAATCTAGTTGTTTTTAATTTGTACTTTGCATCTTGCATATTTCCTTTATTCGCTTACTTTATTTTATTTTCAAATCAATCAATTCCTGATCATCTAAGTAATTTTTCATCGTTTAATTTAATTGTCTTGCAAGTTGGAATTCCCTTAGGTATGATATTCGGTTCTTACCGTTTTATATTACTTGTCGACGACGATGAGGTACGCTTGCCTTTAATCAATCCAGATAGAATTCAATTTACATTGCTTTGTTTAGACTGCAACAACATCATATCCATCAAAATGAGACATAGAAAAAGAAAGGAGAAATCCTGAATTGAGGAAAAGAAAACCAATGAAGTTTCATTGTTTCTATGACGTTTCATTGTTTCTACAATCAAAACTAGAAAAAAAAAAACCCATTAAGGATTTTGGATGTGGATATCAAATAAAAAATGGATATTAACTGAGACGCTGGCCGTAGATTGTTGGAACTATAGCAACAATTCCAGATGTTGCTTATATAAGACCATATTACAATTATTTTATTAATTTTGTTGCCTTTTCTCATATATAGCAACAAATTATTGTTGTCAATACTTTTTAATATTATTAAAGGCATCACTTTAAAAAGTGTTGTGTTGGACTAATTTTTATTGTATAATTAGTATAACACATGTCATTGCTTAAAGCTCTTTTTGCTGTACTGTATGTTATAATTATCAAACATGTCATTGCTTAAAGCTCTTTTTGTTGTAGTGTATGTTACAAGTAAGTCAGTTGATTTTTATAGTTATTTTGTGATTTATGAAAGATACGATGTAAGTAAGATTAATAAAAATTAAAACAAGATAAAATTATATAAATTTTGTAATGATTCCAATATATATATATATGCCTTTTCTAATAACATCATTTATAAATTTGGTCATTAACTTCTTATTTTTTTGTAGAAAAACTAATTTTTTTGAAAGTTAAAAATAATATTGAATAATAATTCCTCGAAGGATATTGCAAGGCCTACATACCATTCACTGATACTAGCTATAAATATAAGTCATAGCATTCAAATCTTTAATTATCTTCGTAGTCTAAGTTATAACATTTGACTTTCTCACTAATACTATTTGATCATTCTAAGTCAAAGTACAAATAAATATTGCAAAATAAGGATTAGTTAAGACAAGTAATCCATTAGATAGTCAGAGTCACTTAGTTAAGACAAGTAATCCATTAGATATTCAGAGTCACTAATTTATGGTTTTTCAATTAGACATTCCAGTGTCTTTTAGAGTTTTACTAAGTGAATTTGAGCGAAAATATTGTTATAATTATGTTGCTTTTGTACGATACTCTTCTATTTAGTTTAGCCCCTTTTCCTTTTTCTGGCATTTTATATTTGTTTACTCCCATCAGATTTGGGATAATTGAGTTCTAAGTTTAAATTCCTTTAAGGATTATGGAGATTAAAGTGCATGAGGCAGGTTTAATTTAGTTTTCATATTACCACCACAATTTGAATGGGTCTCATTTACATTGATAATTTCTCTAATCCTTTTAATAGTTTTTAGCCTTATGGTTTGGATGTCCTTTTTATTGTTTTGAAAGTATCTTGTGTTTCTTTCTCTTCAAATTCTATAGACGCAACAACTTATGGTTAATTTGAATATTTCTTAGTCATCCTTTATTTGATATTTGACATCTCTAGACTTGTCCTCTATTTGGAACTAATTACTTCTTAAAAATGAAGCATACATTAACTCAAGATCTAATTGTAGATAGTGTTCGAGTAGCTACATTTAAAAAGAAGATGGTCTGGATTCTTATGCTTCTATTCATAAAGTTTGAATTATATGGCTCATCTATATAATGAAGTCTTCTTTATTAGGATTTGGATTGTAGTTAAGTGCTACTGCCATGATGTGTAGTGCTAATGCCATGATGTGTAAGAAGACCTTATCATTATATTGCCACATGCTCCCTTTTATAATTAGGAATAGATTTTTTAAGCAAATTATATTCTAAAAACATGTGGAAAGGGCCAATATTATTTTTATTGTCAAACTAAAAGCTTGTTATTTTCCTATTATGATCTACATTCTCAACTTTTTTCAAATGGAGCTCCTCAATTACCACAATATTTTGATGGTCCATGAGTTTTTTTAGTATGGATTTGATATTCTAAAAGTTGATCCTTGTAAGAAAGTGTACATCAATTTAACCTATAGGAATTCTCAATTTGTAAATCATTTTCATATTCTATTAGCAAGGAAAACATTGTTAGTTTCTTATTTGGATTTTATTCAAAGATCACCCTCTTCCTTTAGTCCACACAAAACATCCCAACTGAATTTGGCTTCACCGTAGCAATTTTTCTCTCTTGCTTAAAGAAATTTCGTAATAATTTTCTGTATAACTTTCACCAGCTTCTTAGGGAGGAATAAGTGTGAACTCTAAAAGGTGTGGAGATTGTTAAGGACTGAAAATATCAATTATAGTTTTTCTCTAGAATATAATGTTCTATTTTTAAAATTTTCTAATTCTCATCTATATAATCAAATAAAGGAATCCAATCTCTATAGGTAAGTCTTATGATTATGATAAGGATCCCTAGGTATTTAAATGGTCATTCCTAAAGCTTAAGTCCTATTATAAGGGCGAGCTATTGAGCTAGTCTTAAAACATGTGTTACTTCTAGAATCATTTATAAGCCTTGATATAGTAGAAAAATATTGCATAATTTCCCTGATAGTTTTGAAAGAACGTATGTCAGCATCATATGGCAATATCAAGTCATCAACAACTGAGAAATTGAACAATTTTAACTCCTTACATACGTAATGATACCTAAATGACTTACCCGTATTAATGTTTTGAATAATTATCCTTATTAGAACATTTATACCTATTGTGAATAGATAAGATAACAAAGGGTCTCATTGCCTTAGTCCCTTAGCTCCATTAAAAACATAAGTTAATTATTTATTTATTAAAAAACTATAGGAGGGTTTCATAATACATTTTTTCAACCAATTATTGAATTTTATAAGGAATCCAAATGCCTCTATAACGTCGATCATAAATAAGTAGCTTATGTACTTAAATGTTTTATAAAAATTATTTTTTATGGAGTAGTTTCTAATCGACTTCTTCTTATAATAGTTCTTAAATAACTCTTATGTAACTAGACATTATCTCTAATACTTCTTTTATATGGGGCTAATCGTATACTTCATAATTGCTTTCAATATAGTGGAAAAGATTTAAAAATGATTTTCTACAAAGTGTTATACCACGTAATATGCCTAAATTATTATAAGGAAGAGGGTTGGGAGTCTTAATAAGAAAGCAAATAGTTGTCTTATTGTTGGGCACCGTTTCTGGAACCCAACCCTTACTTTGATACCATCTATATTGGACACTGATTGAGCCAGATTTATACTATAAATTGGCCCTGCTTTCTTAAGTATTTATGTATTTGTTGACTCCTAATTCATGA
>JAOTAX010000003.1:24019847-24032637 GCA_025629825.1 Erythroxylum guanchezii | reverse complement strand
CCCCCTCCTTGTGCATTTTGTATATTGTACATAAAGACTACACTAACAAGTGATTTACTTCAAGACTGATATGAATGTGTAAGTCAAATAAGGCTCAACATCTAACCAACTTTGTCTACTTCTAGTCACCACTCTTCTGAAGATAATGCATATCGACCAATCACAAGAAAAAAAATACATGCCAAAGTTGCTATAAAATTCTCTAGTCAATTTGCACTCTAATCATGACTATATAATCCCAAAAACAACAAAAAACGAGAAAATGTTTGTTTGTTTGTTTTATTTTTTCTCTCATTTTGATTGAAAACTTAAAACAAGTAAAATAAACAAATTCAAAAACACACATGCATTTAAAAAGTAACGCGGAAATGTAAAGGAAAAAAAATTTACTTCCCTTGGGTTGCCTCCCAAGAAGTGCCTTTGTTTAGGGTTACTAGCTAGACTCCATGTTTCCTCCTCACGTGACAAAATTGTGATCTTCATGTGTCACATGCGGCTCCTCCATGTGAGGTTCTTTAGGATAGGGTCTCGGTTGATGGTCTATCATATTCAACATCTTCCCTACCCTCTGACTTTCAATCTTGAATGAGTCTATGCACTCTGGAAAGATCTCAAATGTCTCTTCGCCTTGTTCTTCATCATTTAATTCCTCCAATCTGCTATCTAAAGGTGAAGAGTTGTTTTAAAAAATAATCATAAACTCAGTACTTACCTCCGAGCTAAAAGATATGTCTTTTTCTGCTTCGAACTCTTCGCTGTTGCTTCTTCACATACAATTCCTTGAGCATTGCTCTCAAAATTCTCAAGGTCCTCATTACTCTGTAAAGTTTCTACACTAATGTCTATTGGGTATACCTCGGGTTGATATAGTTGCTCCTTTTCCATTTGTGATTCTAGGGGGTTGATCCTCACTGCCATCTCACCCATTTGGCTTGCCACGTTCTGGTTTCTAGATGTTATATGCCTCATTTCTTGCTGGAATTGTTACAACTGCTATTGTAGGCTCTGTTGAAAATGGAGATTGTTAGCAATCACAACATTAATCAATTCTTCCAGAGGTGTACCTGAATCATGATAAGAAACTTCTAGTCTATACGAGAATTATTGTGCATCCTACAACCTGTTATAAAAGTAATTCTGATGGTTATCCCTTCCATAACCAAAGTTATGTTGATCAGTCCAAACTTGGTTTTAGGATTGAAAGTAAGAATTAAAGAAAAAATTACTTACATCCATAAATTTTTTAATTAATTAATTTTTTTCACAAACACGAAATAGAAAAATGAAAGGATCATGAAATAGCCGAAAAGAAAGCAATTACGAGCAAATATATACAAAAAACTAATTAAAATCACAAACAAAAACTAAAACACCTACTCCCCAGTAACGACATCAAAATTACCCACGCGTTGTAACACTAGTCAAAACAAAATACCTAAACTACTACTATAGCTGTGGTAAGTCTAGGTCAATCCCACAGAGAGTTTGTGTAAAGTTGGTGAAATGAAATTAATCGGTGTTTAGGTTTAGGGGTTTTGGATTTTTCAAATAAAAATAAAATTAAACTAGACTAATAAAAAAATTAAAGAAAACATGCAAAAATTGATAAAAGTGGAAAATTAGGTAGAGACCTGGTTCTTTGATTCAATCTCAGCCTACACACTAATTAAACATATTTCCTTTATTTGTTGTTCTTAAACATCTCCTAGCAACTATTAATCATGGGTTTATAATTAACCTGAGTTTTCCCTTATGTTTTGTTTAATCAAGATATAATCGTTAATTAAACATAACCACCTAATAACCTAGGATACTATCTCTAGACTTAATTAGGCAGTAGCATTACAAATTAGGAAAACTGATTAATTAAGGCAACAACTACATATGATGCGTCATTTACCTTAGGTCATGTTATCCCTAATGATTATAAATCATTAGTCGCTACATATGAATTTCAACATAACAATTACGAATTATATCAAAATTCTAACAATGGGTTTGCAATTAAACGGTTCAATGAAAGCATTAAAATTATATTTTCACAATACCCAATGGGTTCATACACTGATAACCAAACAATAACAAAATTCTAATTATCCATATAGAAATCCATATGCCTAGGATAACACAAGCAATTTAATAGGAGAGAAAGAAACAACAAAATTATGAAATCCACTTAACCTGGGTCATCAGTGTCCACGTCATCTTGGAACCGGTGTCAAGAACTTAACCTTCCATGGGTCTCTCTAAAGAAAATGCTTCAACCCCTCCAAAAATGTCCCCTTCCGAAGACCCCTGTAGTGCCTCCACTCGTCTCTTCTATCCCAAGGCTCTCTCTACTATTCACTGATGTGATGAATTAACCATGTTTGGCCACGCTACTATTCATGCCTCCTTACTCTCTATTTTCTATCGCCCTACTGTTCTATTCTCATTGTGCTATTGATGTGACCATTTAACTTAGTGGTGCATTGCTCCTGTTCACCTATGTTTATAACCTATAGACCCCCTTTTAGCATGATCGATAGTGTTTGCATTAAACGCAAACGTTGAATCCAGACATCGTCTACTTTTTATCTCCTGGTTGCTCCTCTTGCACTGCGTTTTGGTGTGCTTCCCATCTATTAAGCTGCTGGTTATGCGTCTATGTTTCATTCCCTTAGCTGTGTCATTTTATTCTTCTTGCTTTGTCATTTTTGTCTCTTTTTCTAGTTGTCCATCTGCATTCATTGTTCTTTGCATTTTTTTCTTCTTTTAATTTTCTTCTTATCTTTTAATTTTCTTCTTCTTGCTCCATGAAGACAAGTGAAAATTAATCTTCAAAAAATGGCCTAAATATCGTGCTTTCGACTCACTTTAACTTCTTTACTTCCGAATTAGGCCTAAAATCACATATGAGTTGAAGTGAGTATCTTAAGCAATTTCATGTCATTAATCACTATGTTATGAAATAATTAAATAATCAATTAAGCACGTATCATCTGCTTTGAGGTCTAAGACTCCTTACTGATCAAAACTATGTTATGAAATAATTAAATAATCAATTAAGCACCTATCATCTGCTTTGAGGTCTAAGACTCCTTACTAATCAAAACAATCCTTAAAATTAGGAGAGAAGTTTCTTAAAGCGAAATGCCCTTCTGCTTCAGTTCTAAAAAAAAGTAATTAAAATCAAATGTCAGCAGCCAAGGGCCTACCACTCTTCTTTGAAAGCTTAGTAAGGAGTTAGGTCCAAATTTTTTTTAAAAGGGATCGAAACAGCCCAAGGAAAAACTTCCCAGTTTGGGATTCCTTGGGTTTTATCTTATGGCTTATTCTATCGTTGAATTTAGCTCTAACCTATGATTAGTTAGTCGATGTAGATATCATTGTAGGTATTTAAGTTCATTGGCCTTGACTTTTGTAGGTATCCAACATAGTTATTTTATTAATATAATCTCGACCATAATGAAAAGACAAGATAAGTAGAGAAAAATTTTTCATTTATGTATGGTCCATATGAAGATGAATTGAGCTTCTTGCATATGGTATATTCTCTAGTTTTATTTCCAGAAATGGTGAGAAATGGGTGTGATTGACTGCTCGATTGAGTCTTTAGATTACTCCCTTAGAAACCGATTCAAAAATATAATTCCAAAGATTGCAGTATAGGATGCAACCTCGGGTCGTCTCACTTAATCAGAACCTAGCACAAAAGGTCTAAGCTAGCCTAATTGTCAAAAATGCAAACTAAGTTGATAAAAAATGGGGTTTGGATATTGGTTAAAATTAAGAGAATTGAACTAAATGAATGGAAAATGTATAAAAAGGTATTTTTGGATTTTTGGGAAATGAAAAGTGAAAACTCAAACAATGATCAAATATGATAAATTCCTCTTGAAAATGAGCTTTGGCTATCATGGTTCAAAACAAATCTTTTGGGAGTGAAATGCACTAAGTTTTCGAATGATAAACCTTAAAGAACTCTTTAAGTCCAAGGCTTTAATCAATGAACTCCATTTTTTAAAACCTTGTTGAATGCATCTTAGTGTGTGTAATGGACAAGTTAATGCAAGTGGTCTAATTAGATCAAATATAATCTCCATATCAAACACAACTAGGTAGATACAAGAGGATTAACACAATCACCAAAAAGACATATATGAAACCTCATATATTAAAGCTCAATGTTCTACATCAACCAATCCATAACACAATGCATAGTTCAAAACTTGATTAAACTCTAATCAAGAAAATCCATCTACAAAGCATAAATCCTAACTCAGAAATTCAGAACAATGTAGTCAAACACTAATGAACTACTCCCCTATTGAAGCCCATGAACTCAAGCCATCACTACATCTTTAAGAGGAAATGGTGCCTAGCTAAGCATCACTCTGGGAGCACTCACAACTATAGACATACCCCTAGCATCCATGGCAGCAGTGACAAATTGATAAGAGCGACGATGAAGCGTGAAAAAAATGAAAATGGTTGAAGGATGAAGATCAAGAGAGTGTGTGATGTATTGTCAGCTCCTTCTTCTGTGGAAAAACGGTGCTTCACAACCTAATTTGGCATGATTTTAACTATTGGGTTGTGGGTCGGGTCGAAACTGTGAGAGATTTTTTCAAATATGTTCGGACAGGCTGGCCGCGGCGTACTTCTCCCGAAAGCTTTTGTGCATTTTCTGGATCCTTCGTCGCGACGAAAGAATTAATCTTCGCCGCGGTGGACTTTTCCCAAAAGGTTAGCCTAGATTCCTCGCTCTTCACCGCGGCGATAGATGGGCTCCCACGACAATCTTTTCCCGAAAGGTTTGTTCTCCTGTTGACTTCAATTCAGCACATTGATTCCCTTCTCCTTGAGGTTCCTACAATCAAAATAGCAATTTGCAGTATCAATTGTTCTTAGAAAAATCAAGGAATGCAATTAATACCAATTGTGACAATTTTTACTATCAAATTGCATAAAATAAAAGTACACACTCAAGGATTGAATTAAGCACCAAATCAAGAATTAGGAGTCAAAAAGCATAGTAAAGGCCATGAAAGTGTTGCCAATTTAAATAATAAATTTAGGCTCAATCAAATTCCCCCACACTTAGACCTTTGTACTATTAAATAAAGTTTATAAGAGTCAAAGAGACACATGTGTAAAAGAAAAATTCTGACCATGCTTAAAACAATAATAAGCAATTGGCAAAAATCACTTTTTCAGAAATCAACCAAAGTAGAGTGAAAGAGTGCCAAGAAAGTAAACATTATAAGAGTTTAATCCAAGAGATTGAACAAGAGAGATTTCACTCAAGTTAAGGTGTTTGCTCTCATCTCACTTCTGTTTAGGGAGATTTTCACTCTAAAATCTGCTTAGTCCATTCTCTACCATAAGCTTGTGACAGTCCTACTTCTCCACTATAAAAACCATAATTTTGAAAATCAAGAGGACTTTTCAAGGTTGTAATACACAGAAGGCTACATAAAGTGGATGGGATGGACGAAGGAAGAAAAAGTATGAGTGCATGCACTATAATTATGAAATAGATGTCAATAGTAAGACTATATTTACACAAATGATTCCCTTTTTTCTCTTTTTTTTTCTCTTTTTTTCTTTTTGACAACACAGATATAACACATACACATATAATACATACACAGAGAAATATATTTGTTGCCTCTGTTTTGTTATACTTTTTCTTTCTTTTTCTTTTCTTTTCTTCTTTTTATGTTCCTTTTTAGAACACACACTTCTTTTTTAGAAACTAGGAGAAAATGTAAAATAAACTATTGACATCATATAAGGATGCATGCATGTGCTCATAAATAATAGCTCAAGGAGCTAGCAATGGATAAGTGTTTGTGGGACTGTGTTTGGGTCAAAGGGTTTAGAAAAAACGCCTCTATCATTTTAACAAAATTCTAGTTAATAAAGCTTTGGTTAAGAATTGAAACAAGCTCTAGAGAAATATGAAATAAACAGAAGCACATAAGAATTAAAAATAATTAGGTCCAAATATCCTTCCAACAAGGGTAACATCTCCATGGACAGTCTCAAGTCTTAAAAACATAAAGTGCCACTTAATTAGCATGCCTTCACTTACTTTGTGTTGAAAACATCGAAAATAAAATTTTGCCAAATCCAACTATCATTTAAAGAATGGTAAGTATTTTCAAAAACTCAAGAATCACTTTGAAACTTATAAATTCTTTGACAAACAAAAGTGACAAAAGTCAAATGAGGAAGAATTTTAAATTGATGGAAATTATATATATATATATATATATATATATAAATGTGACGCCGCAACGAACAAGTCAAGCGATCACTGCCGCGGCGAAGAATGAAGCTCGCTGCTGCAAGAAATGAGTTTTTGGCTGTGGCGAAGGCACAGCATGCTGCGGTGAAGAATGGAAGAAACGCAATTCCACAAACACCAAGTTTAAAAATTTTAACAGTATGCATAATTGACAAACACAAACATATATATGGCCTAAAATGGAGATGGGAAAAGCTCCCCCACACTTAAAGAACA
This sequence comes from Erythroxylum guanchezii, assembly GCA_025629825.1. Lineage (NCBI taxonomy): Eukaryota > Viridiplantae > Streptophyta > Magnoliopsida > Malpighiales > Erythroxylaceae > Erythroxylum > Erythroxylum guanchezii. Next base: position 24,026,126 of record JAOTAX010000003.1, on the reverse strand, counting down.
CATTGTCCTCAATGAAAAATAACATCCAACAGAGTTATAAGGGCACAAAATAGGAGTGAAAAAGTAGTGGCATGAATAGACAAAGGAAATTTATTGGAATGTGATGCTACTGAAGAAAGTAAAAAGACAGCTTGCTACCTACTGCGTAGGTGCTCTCCCCCACTTGGCAAGCATCAAAAATAATCAAACAAGCGAAGGAGAGAAAAAACCTGATATTTAAGGCGGTTTGTGCTTCTCATGATAGAGTTTCAAGAGGTGGCCATTCACTTTGAGTTGTGCGTTAGTTACTTCATGTACAAGCTCTACCATGCCGAAGTTGTGCACTTTAGTGACCAAATACGGTCCATCCTAACAAGAATTAAATTTTCCATTCTTAAAGGTGAAACTGAAGTAAATCACACGTAAGTATAGACTTTATATTTGATATACAAAATGCACAAGAAGGGGGGTTGAATTGTGTAATATTTTTCATAAGTATAATCCCCTTATATATTTTTAAAAAACTTGCTTTCTAAAAGAAACTATTGAGTGAAAATATCACGATGTATTGCAGTTAACTTCTAAGTACTTGTATAAAAATAATAAAAATAAAAGTTCAGAGTTCAGAGTAGAAGTTGACACAGCAATTTATCCTGGTTCACCCCAAACCGTGGGTTACGTCCAGTCCTCAGAATCCTTTATGAGATTTCACTATACTTCTCAAAATACAAGTTTTCTTTTCACCGAGCCTCTTTAGGTCTCTACAGCAAGTATTCTTTTCTCACTTAGCCTCTTCAGGCTATCAACTTTTCTTCTTTCTTACGGAAAGATGTTTGCGAGCTTTTTTATAGTGAATAATAGCTCTCAATGTTTAGCACACTGAATACAGTGTTTCTAGCTTTCTTAAAATCTCTAGCTCTTTCAAAATCACTAACTTCTGTAGTCTTCGACTCCGACTCGTATTTATAACCTTCGTCTTCAATCGCTTCTTTCTTCTTGCTTCTTGATCTTTGAAGAAACAGTTATTTAGTTGAGTTCTGTAACTAACACAGACTGATTAACCCTCCGACGTAGTATCGGGTCTTCATCTTATTTTTGCTTTAGCTTCGGCTCTCTTTCGTCTTAGTTTCCACTTCGCGCTTCATCTTAGTTTCGCTTCTCCGCACTTCATCTTACTTTTGCTTCTCCGCGCTTCATTTTACTTTTACTTCTCCGCGCTTCGTCTTACTTTTGCGTCTCCGCACTTCGTCTTACTTTCTAATATTATTATTATTTGATTTTCATCAAAATTATTAATCGACAAGTCATTTTGACTTAACAATCTCCCCCTTTTTGATGATAACAAATAATCATAGTTTTTAGAAAGAAAGTATTATTTAAAAGACGATATACAATATAAGGCTGTATATAATTTGAAAAGAAAGAATTGTAGTCTCTCTCTTTTATACATTTCTCTTCTTCTTCTTATGTTCTTCTCATCTTCTGGTCTTTTTCCTTTCTCCTTTCTGCCCCAATTTTGTCATTTCTTTCTTCTTTCTCCTTTCTCCTTTCTCCTCCTATTTGTTATTGATCAAAAAGATCATGACCTCAGATGTTTCATAACTTCAGAAAACATTTCTCTCATTTCATTGCGGAGTAACTTGAGGTCTTGTCATGTAAACTCTACTTCCTCATACAAGTCACTCACTAAAGCAGGCAGATCATCAACCTTATCTTCAATGTCTTCTACTAAGGGATCATCATGCTTCTGTTGTACTACTTCAAGGCTGACAGTAGTAGTATATGCATCTGAAGATTTGACATCTGGTCCGGTAATTGAAAAGATAGGAGGTTTGATAGATAAGTTTGGTTCCAGGAGATCAAGGTCATCAGGGCTGAGTAGTGTTGGGACTTGTCTTCCAAGTAGGTGGAGGACATCTCCAATTGAAGATAGAACACAAGGGTCTAATGTGCATAATTAGATGCACAAGAGTCTCTATGTTGTAACTGATATCTCCAATCCTGATGGATCTGTACTGCCTTTTTGTGAGTCTTCCAACTACCTGAGAAGTTTCTTCAGTGGTTCGACGACCATAATTACTTCCTGATGCCTTTGAAATGTAATTGGAAACATAGGTTCCTTTATGCTGGGTTGCATAGCATGCCTCATCTATGTTTCTCACTTCATCTACGATCTAATCTTCCGTCAGATCACTCGTCATCCCTTTAGGATACATTTTCTTCTTCCCCTTTTCCACATTGCGAACAATGTAAGGTCTTGGCTGTAAGTCAGGTACAATTTTGATCACAGTTCTTTTTGTAACTGGAAATATAGTGTACTTTTGCTTTGTCATCTGTGTAGGGTATGTTTGGTTCTCTCATCTCGCAGAACGCTATACAACCTTATCTCTCCATCATTCAACAGTTGCATTGCACCACTATTTACGAAGATTGGTTGAAATTGTACCTTAACTGACCTTTTTGGTGTTTCTTTAATGATTATAGAACTGTTACTCCTGACAGGTTGAACTTCTTCAATAATCTTCAATTTTAAATCCTGTTTTCTCAATGGTTGAGAAGGGTTGACCTGTGCTGGACTGTGTTCAACTGGCCTTTTCTTCTGTTGAACAGCAGTAGGAGTACTCTTCTTCCCACTAGTTTTCTGCTTCTTATTTTCTCCAATCAACCTAGGAGTCTGTTGTTGAGGTTGAATTTTCTTCTTCTCAAATTCCAACCTCCTTTTAGTCTCAGCTTCTTTAGCTACTTTTGCTGAATCTTCCTTCAAGATTGAGACTAAGGACCTGGTTGCCTGCGGTGTTTTCTTCTCAGAGTCTCCACCATGAGTCAACTCTTTTCCTTTCTTTTCTTCTTGTTGACGCAAGGTCCATACTCTAGGCGACCTTTTTGCTTGCTTTGGTCTCTCTGAAAGGAGTGTTTGCCCCTTTCTCTTCAAGGTCATTAGAGTCTCTGTTTGTCGCTCCTGGCGTTCTTCTGTTTAAGAAATCATCTTGTTTTTCCTTACATCATCTGACGATTTCTTCAATCCTTCTATGGACATTCTTTCAATGGATTGAGATTTTGATCTTCTTGAGGGAGTTCCCTTTTTAGCATTCTCCCCCTCAATCCTTACTATCGTCTTAGAATCTGTTTCTTCTCTTTCCAGATTCTTCAAGCCCATTCTGCTTATAGTTGAAGAGTTGATGACGCTTTTGATATTCAGCTTCATCCTGTTTCCTCTCTCCAGGAGAATTCCAAAATCTCTAAAGATTCTTGTCAACATCATCCCAAACGGTAGGGTGGTCGAGTCCTTCTTTGACTTTACCATGTAATGAAAGATAAGAAATGGTAGATCTATGGGCTGGCGATTGAGTAGATGAAATAAGCACTGCCCATCTAAAATTGTCACCAGATTCCTTAATCCTGTTCTTTGTAGCACACAGTGAAAGAGTAGTGAGTGTAGAACCCTAGCCTTCAGCACAAGACTTGAGGCCTTCTTCTCCTTTGGTTTATTACTACCATAGAGTTGTCGATTAATTTGAGAAACCTTCACGCTAGCTTGAGTCATCCATTTAGCCTTATGAGCAAGCTTCTCTTCAACATATGGACACTCAGTAGCCTTCTCAATCGATTTTATTGTGATTATCACCGACAATCTATCCACTACTGATACTAGAGTATCTTCCACTACCTCCACGTTCTTCCAAAAGTCATATACTTCATTCATGTAAACTATTTCATGAAGTTGGAAGAAGTTTCTCCATCCGGTTTCCACAATCTCCGGTTCAATATCCATATGGTCTTCCTTCAAAGATTTGAAATCAACAAGTCTTCCACTAGTCATCGATTGCTCCATTTGTTTCTGTAGTTAGCAATGAACTGAATGCACAAATGTATTTGTCAAAGAGGTTAAGTTGGTTTCTGAATTTGAGAGTGAGAGCAAGGGAAGGTTTGATATCCAAAAAGAGTATTGAAAAAAATTTTGTTGAGAGTTCTTCAAAAGTCGATGTCAGGGTATGTCAAGAGTGTTCTAGAGTAAGTGGTATTATCAAGTCTTTGCGACGCTTTCCCTCCAAAACTTTCTTATGACAGAAGTTACCAGCTGTAACTACTGCTGCTGTTACCGTTAACTCTTATGACTTTTTACCTTCTGAATAAGAGAACCATTTGGGTCATGACATGTCAGAAGATTGATCACTCAGCATAACCATGTTAAGGTTTCGTCTGATTTCTTTGAATCTTTCTTCACACAATGGCTTAGTGAAGATGTCTGCCCATTGATAGTTCGTCTCAACAAATTGTAGACTTACCATCTTCCTCTGAATGTAGTCTCGTAGAAAATGATGTCTAACAGCGATATGCTTAATGCTTGAATGTCGTATTGGGTTCTTCGACAGACTAATAGCACTTGTGTTGTCATAGTAGATTGGGATCTGATCTTCATGTATTGAGTAATCCTCTAACTGGTACTTAATCCACAACATCTATGAACAGCAACTTGTGGTTGACATATACTCAACTTCTACAGTTGATAAGGCAATCAAGCTTTGCCGCTTACTTGACCAGGAGACTAGGTTGTGGCCAAGGAAGTGACATCCTCCACTTGTACTCTTTCTATCAATTCTATCTCCGGCATAATCAGCATCACAGTAGCCAATTAACCTGAAATCTTTATCTTTCTCATACATTAAGCAAAGATCAGTAGTACCTGAAAGATATCTCATATTTCTTTTAACAGCAATATAATGAGACTCTCTAGGATCTACCTGAAATCTTGCGCACAAATAGACACTAAACAAAATATCAGGTCTGCTTGCTGTAAGGTAAAGTAAAGAACCAATAATCCCTCTATAAAGGGTTTGATCAACCTTCTTGCCTATTTCATCCTTAGACAGAAGGTTTGGAGGATGCATCGGAGTTGACATTGGTTTTACTTTTTCTATCTCAAATTTAATCAACAGTTCCTTGATATAATTACATTGATGAATAAAAATCTATTCTTCGGTTTGCTTAACTTGCAACCCAAGAAAGAATTTTAATTCACCAATCATGCTCATCTCAAACTCGTTTTTCATCAAATTTTCAAAACTAGTACATAACATTTTAGAAGTTGCACCAAAGATAATATCATCAACATAAATTTAAACTATGATGAAATCATTCTTAATTCATTTTCTAAATAATGTCTTGTCTACATGACCTCTACTAAAACCACTCTCAATAAGAAAAGAACTCAGATGATCATACCAGGCTCGAGGAGCTTGTTTCAGTCCATACAAAGCTTTATAAAGTCTATAAACATGGTCTGATTTCTTAACATCCTCGAAACTAGGAGGTTGCTTCACATAAACTTCTTCATCTATAAAACCATTCAAGAATGCACTTTTCACATCCATTTGAAATAGCTTTATATCATGACAGACAGCATATGCAAGCAAAATCCTAATAGCTTCTAATCTTGCTATAGGAGCATAAGTCTCATTGTAGTTTATTCCTTCCTGCTGATTATAGCCTTATGCTACTAATCTGGTTTTGTTACGACTTACTCCACCTGATTTGTCTAGTTTGTTCTTAAAAACCCATCAAGTTCCTATTATGGACTTTTTAAAGGGCCTGGCAACTAAAGACCAAACTTTATTCCTAGTAAACTGGTTTAGTTCCTCTTGCATAGCTAAAATCTAAACTTCATCTTGAAGAGCTTCATCAATTTTCTTAGGCTTTATTTCAGAGATAAAAGCTAGATTGGCTTCTCTTCTAAATTTGGATCTAGTTCTCACACATTCTGAGGTCTCTCCTATAATCAATTCTTCTGGATGAGAACTCTTATATCTCTAAACTCTTTTCAAATCAAATGATTTAGGAATATCTTCAACTTTGTCTAAGGAAGTATCTGATGGTGACACATCTTCACTTTCAACCAAGGGTACTGATAGGGCTTCATTATCAGTATCATCTCTCTTACTTGGACGAGAACTATCATCAAACTTGACATGAATAGTCTCCTCAATAGTCTTAGAAGTAAGGTTGTAAACCTTATAGGCTTTTGAAGATAATAAATAGCCTAGAAAAATTCCAGAATAAGTCTTAGAATCGAATTTATCCAGAATTTCCTTTCTATTCAATATAGAAAACTTGCAACCAAATGGATGGAAGTAAGATATGTGAGGCTTCCTTCCATTCCATAACTCATATGGAGTTTTCTTCAACAAGGGTCGTAGTAATATTCTATTTTGAATATAACAAGCTGTATTGTTGGGCCCCGATTCCTTTCTAAGCAAGTTTAAATTATTTTGAGGATTTTAGTTTGCTTAATTGTAAATTGGT
>JAOTAX010000003.1:23965503-23975535 GCA_025629825.1 Erythroxylum guanchezii | reverse complement strand
AACAATGGTGTGCCATAGGTTCTTATTTCTTTTCATAATTGTTTTTGTTAATTTTGTTATCTAGGCATGTAATTACGCCAGCTGTCGCTATCCCACATTGGCACTTTTTTTTATATTTAATGGATCAGAAGTCCTGTATCATTTAATTACCATTGTCGCACAATAATAATCAAATTAGTTACATGAGCAGGTGAACGACTATTCATTATAGTACATAAATATAAAAAGATTTACTCATATAATATGGATTAGATGAGGTGCAAATAAGATATAGTGTTGCATATTTTGTCTTTACGTAAGACAAAGTTAAAACGTTACTATCGACAACAATACTATTACGTAAGTTTTAGGTAATAACAAACTACCCGAATGAAGACAGATTCAAAACCGACCATATAATTATATTGGTCTTCTTGATTTGTATACAATTCAATTATATTGGTCCATCTCTCTCCTTAAAAAAGAAAAGTATAGGAGAGTTTTTAAGAATAAATGCAATTGAAATTGGAACCGTTCCAATTATGCACCATAATTCTATGCCTTTCTAGATGGCTTTCGTAATTTAAGAAACCATGACTTGAAATTCTTATGCTAACATATCAATTAGATTACAATCAATGTCCACAAAAAGACTTCAAAATTAAAATTTATAATTCGTTATAAAATAACTTAGAGCAGGTAATTATTGAAGGATTTTGATAGATCTTCAAATCCAACAAAATTTGAAGGAGTTTAAAGAAAAAATGAACCAAATTTATGTGAGCTGATATACAATCAAAACATCATATATAACGTAAAATCTTATTATAATGAATTATGTGTCTTACTTTTTTATTAACTCACTTCATCATTAAATTTGTTTCCAACTTCAGATTACTCCATTTATAAATTTTTAATAATTACATCTTAGGTTGTTATACAACGTCTATATAGCCAATGTCATGGAAAATTTCCTCTTTCTCTTTCTATCACTAAATGTTTTATAATAAATATATACAAATTTATAAGCCATATAAGTGGCATATAGTTTTTATATAACTTTTCCTGTGAAAAATAATTTTTATTAATTTGTCTAAAAAGTCTTTAATCTTAATTTTGTAACAATCAATATTAACTACCTAATTTAACTTTTAAAATTACTGTTCACCTGTTATAAGTTTTATTAAAAATAGATTATATATACAATTAAGAAATTCACTTTTAACTTCTACACCATAAAAATGATAATTTTTTAAATGATTGTTGAAAATAATTAATTTTACGAAAGGATTCTATTTAAAGTAATGAACTTCAATTTTTTAAAAAGAGAATCTATAAAGGAATTATTTCATTAATAGTATAACCAATTTGATTTTTTTATAAATAAAATAAAATACCTTGATTTTACATAACAATCAATTCCAATAATATTTAATATTATTTGATTATATTAATTATATTTCAATATTTTTAAATTAAAATTTACAACTCCTCTTTTATAAATATTTAACTACTATTAGTTTCATATTTTAGGTTTCTAATAATATAGAAAACGAACTTATTCAAATAAAAGATCATAATTTTATTGTATAATCCAAATATTAAGGTTTTAGGTCTCTTTATATGTAGATAACCATTACGTAGTTGAATATCACTTTGTAAATGTAAATGAATATGTGAGCGTAATAATATAAATATATATAGTTAATGATTTATTTGAATATATTACTTTTTATAGTGTAATTGTAGTTTATTATATATTTTCTTTTTATTTAATAAGTAATGTCTCGTATACATTAATATTACTTTGTAGATATAAATGAATATAGATTCATGTAAGTAGGAAAATACAATATGAGATATTATATGATGCAATATTATTTCTTCTATAGTTATGCCTAATACAATAACTTACCTTCAATAGTTTCAATTGAATCAATTTATAAAATTTCATATTAGATATGAAATGCTAAGTCTTTGAAGGAGTCAAAGTTAATGATTTAAGGATGTGATGCTTAGCTTAAGCATGCATTATCCATTTAGTTTAGAATTAAATTGGGTAATAAAAAGTTATGAGATATCCAATTGGTTGGATATAATCTTACAGACGTATTGAACAAATTGTTTGTTTTAATATATGCTTATAAGAGTATGGTTCTCAAGATAAGTAGTTGGAGTAAAATGAGATTTGAAAGGTTCAAATCTCATAACAATACATCCAATCGGAACTATTGCCTTTATTGATACATTTGATGTATAGTTGAAAGGCTACGAGTCATTGAAAGATTAACTTTTATGATGAATTCAAAGAGTTTGTTTTGGAGATGATTGTGAAGTTATCTTGTCTGTAAGAACATTAGTAGAAGTATAGTTGTCCTATTTAGTGGGAGTATGTGAAAACATATTGCTCATAAAAAACAACAATTCTAACTTTCAAATGTTGAAAATATAATTGTCTAAGAACAACTCTTATTAGATAGGAAAAGGTATCAACCTAATTCTGGGAATTAGATCTATAGAGATAGATTGAAAGTTTCCTACCTATTCTAACTCCATGGATAATATGTCCCGAGTAATATCATCATCTGGATCTGGTACTTTTTTCCGAACAGGAAGTAGTGTTAGGAATATCGATGGGAGCCGTCGAAGATGACCCAGCCCTGGTGAATCTCCTTCCGGGTGTTGGGTTGAGCATTAATTGACTTGAACGACGTGATGGAGTTGTTGTTTTCTTTTCTAAAACTGAAGGGGATGTTTTCTCTTTGTTCTTGCCCATATGTTTAGAAAAACAGCTAAGACCCAAACAAAATCAACAAATCGGAGCTACAATGAAGTGAAAAGAAGCAATACTATAGAGAGAAGAGATGGGTTTTCAATGGAGGTTCACAAATCCCACACAGACGCTGAGTTCATGATGGAGAAAACTTCAACACAATTTTGTGGGTGCTTAAGAGCTTGAGACTACAGTCACATGAGTGATTTGGAGCTTTGGAGTGGATAGATATGAAAGGTGGAAGAAGGGCACTTGTGATAAAAAGAAAGACCTTTAGGGATTTTGAATCCCTTGGATGAAAAACACATCGTTTTTTTTAATTTTTAAAAAGAAATATTACATCAATAATGTAAAACACAAAGTCCCAAAGCTCCTCGAAGAAGTTCAAATCTTACTACATCAAGAAGTTTTGTAAAGATATCCGCCAATTGCTTTTCTGTAGATACATATGACAGAGTGACCATTTTGCTTTCCATAAGCTCTCGAATAAAGAGGTACCTCAAATTGATGTGTTTCGTTCTTGAATGCTAAACCAAATTCTTAGAGATGTCTATGACACTCTTGTTATCGCATAAGATTGTCAACACATTATGATTAATCCCATAATCTTCTAACATCTGTTTCATTCAAAGAAGTAGTGAACAATAACTACCTGTAGCGACATATTCTGCCTCTATAGTCAATAGTGAAATTGAATTCTACTTCTTGTTATACCAAGAGATCAAATTGTTTTCTAAGAAGAAACAATTTCCTGAAGTGCTTTTCCAATCGTCTAAGTTTCCAGCCCAATCTGCATCATTATATCCGGCTAGATAAGAAGTCGAGTTAGATGTATACCATATTCCAAAATCAGATGTTCCGCTTACATACCTGATAATCCTCTTGACCACTGTCAGATGTGTTTCTTTCGAGTTGGCTTGATAGCTAGCACATATGTCATCGCTATAACAGATATCTGTCCTACTTGCAGTCAAATATAATAAACTTTCGATCATGCTCTAATATAGACTGACATCAACGTTTTTACCATTCTCATCTCTGTTTAGCTTCGTTAAGACACTCATAGATATTCTCGCATGTCTGACAATCTCAAGACTGAACTTCTCTATTAAACTCTTGGCATATTTGGTTTGCGATATAAAAATTTCATCTTTCACTTGTTTAACTTGCAAACTAAAAAGCAATTCAGTTCACCTACCACACTCATTTCAAATTTAGATGTCATTAATTCAACAAATTCATCTACCATCTTCGAATATGTGGCACCAAACACAATGTCATTAACATAGATTTGAGCAATCACAAAATCATATTTAAACTTTTTAATAAATAGAGTTTTGTCAACACTACCTCGTTTATATCCTTGCTTGATGAGATATTGTGTGGGCCATTCATACCAAGCCTTTTGTGCTTGTTTGAGACCGTCAAGAGCTTTCTTTAGCTTAAAAATGTGATCTGCATGGGTTGAATCAATAAGTCCTTTCGGTTGCTCGACATACACTTCTTCTTGTATAAACCCATTCAGAAAAGCACTATTTACATCCATCTGATAAAGCTTAAACCCCTTCATCGTGCCAACGGTGCAAAGGTTTCGTCAAAGTCTATTCCTTCAACCTGAAAATATCCCTGAGCTACTAACCTTGCTTTATTTCTGGTTACATTACCCTTTTCATTTGTTTTATTTCAAAACACCCATTTTGCTCCATTCACATTAGCATCTAATAGTCTTGACACCAATTCTCATACATCATTATGTGCAAATTGAATCAATTCATCTTGTATAGCTACTGTCCAAAACTCATCTTGTAGAGCTTCTTTAACGTTCTTTGGCTCGAAAGAAGAAGTGTAGTATAAATAGCCCGCAAGTTCTCAATAATCAACCCTTCTACCGTCTCTTATTTTTCCTTTTTCATTAACATATTCAATAACGTTCTCTACAGGATGAATTCTTTTGATTCGGGAGGGAGGATCCTGGTTCAAGACAGCTTCTCTCGAGTTTTGAACATTCACGGGAACAATTTCTGCATCGAGTATTTTTATTGATTCATCATCCGAAGTAACTGGCAATTCTTCAATTCATGCAGTTACTTCTTTAATGGCAAGTAACTACAGATCTAGGCCATTCTTCAATCTTGTCTCGTTGCTTGTTTGAGTTGATTATGAGGATCAGTTTTGTGGTTTTTCTTCTGCCACTTGATCATTCAACAGAGATACATCATCTATCACAACATTTATGGACTTTAGCACTTTCTTGGTTTTTTTTATTATACACTCGGTAAGCTTTACTGTAAGTTGAATAACCAATGAAGATTCTTTCATCACTTTTGCTTTCGAATATTCTAAGTTATTCTCGATCTCTAAGAATGGGGCACTTATTGACAAAGACATAAAAGTAACTTACATTTGGTTTTTTGCCCTTCCAAAGTTCATATGAAGTCTTATTTAAGATGCTTCGAAGGTAAACTCTGTTATATATGTAACATGTTGTATTGACTGCGTCAGCTCAAAAATGTATAGACAATTTTCTTCCATTCAACATCGATCTGGCCATTTCTTGAAATGTTTTATTTTTCCTTTCAACAACCCCATTTTGTTGTGGAGTTTTAGATGTTGAAAATTCATGGATGATACCATACTCCTCACAAAAGTCATTAAAGCTTGTATTCTCAAATTTCCTTCCGCGATCTGATCGAATTCTCAACACAGTCATATTTTTCATAATCATAACCTACACACATAGGCTTCCAAAACCCTTAAAAGCATTCGATTTTTCTTTCAAAAAGAATACTCAAGTATATCTTGAATAATCGTCAACATAAGTTAGAAAATATCTCATTCCACCAATACTATCTTGTTATATTGGACTAACCAAATCCATATGAATCAAATTACGTATGCATGATGAGGTAACATGTCTAACCTTTTTGTGTGGCACTTTCATCTGCTTACCCATTTGACATGCACTGCAGATTGACGTATCTTCTTTATTTATTGTGGGTGGTCCCTTCACAACTTCCAATTTCTTCAACTTGCTAATAAGTTCATAGTTTACGTGCCCAAGATTTTGATGCCACAAATCTTTGTTTCTTTCGTGTGAGGTTGAATTATAGGTGGTTGTGACTTGCAACATGTAACAATTGTCGGTTGATCGCTTTCCACTCATAAGGCATTCTTCTTATTTGGTTAACACCCTGCATTCATCACTTGTAAATTTAACTAGCAAACCATCATCACAGAGTTGGCTTATACTTACCAAATTAGCTTTTAATCCATCAATATGGAGCACATTCTTGAGGGGAAGCAATCCATTCACACATAATGTTCCTCTACTAATCATCAAAGCCTTCTTTCCATCTCCAAAAGTCATATGCCCATCTATACAACTCTGATAATCCGTTAGGTAATTCTTTTCCCCTGTCATGTGACGTGAACATCCATTATCAAAATACCAACCATTATATGAGGTTGCCTTCATCGACTTAAGAACTATGAGAGGTTGCAATTGACCATTTTTAACCCAAGTGGATTCCGGTAGTAAAGGTTGATTCTGAAATTTATGTGAGGGATATAGAGTCCTTCGGTTTTGGCTTATTTGAAACAACATTTGTAGTAACTTGTAGCATTTTGGCCTTATGTGCTCGATAACTCTGCAAAAATTACAAGTAGGAACAAATCTTCTATTCTTCCTCGATATTTCTTCTTAGACAAATTTGGGTATATTAATTTTCTCATCATTCACTTTGGAGCACTCACCTTTATAACCAATGCCTCTAAGATCCCCTTTAACCTTACCAATTTTGATCAACTTTTCTAACTTTTTTGTGCTTATATTCAGCATTCTCAAACCCTTTTTTGGACTTGCTAACTTCATTCTGGCTTCATCGAGCTCGTCTAAAGATACCATAAATTTCTTCTCTAAATTTTGGATAGTGTTCTTCATGAAGAAGTTTTCTTCCTTTAACCTTTCATTCTTTCTACATATTTTCACCCATTTTTCATACATCATTTTGTAAGCCTCGTAAATATTCTTCCTTTTATCATCTGAACCACTTTTATCACTGTCATAATTTGATATCGAACCTTGACCTGATCTATCTCCGTTTTTCTCGAAATTTTCTGATTTGCTCTGTTTATCATCTTTAGTTACTGTTAGGCATGTAACTAGATTTTTGCTATATAGAGCAACTAACACAATACCATTTTGATTTTCTTCTTCACTAACATATTCACTTTCGAACTTGATTTTGCTCCAAGTGCTAGTAAAAGATTTCCCTTTTCTCTTCTTCAAGGTGTTAGCACATTCCGCTTGCATATGTCCGAAGCCTTGACACTTATAACATTGAATTCAACTAATCTTTCTTTCACCTTTATGAGTCTTGGCTTGTTGTTTGGAGTTGTTATTTAATGAGCTTCCACCGTTTTGCCTAAACTTGGGTTTGTCCTTTTTCATTCTTTTCAGCCATTTATTCAAATTTCGTGTTATCAAAACCAAATCCTCGTTCTCATCAAATTCATCTTCTATATCAGTTATGCCCTTTCCAATTTCATATTGTAGTGCCAATCCCTTGCTCTTTTCTTGTTTGCCCCTCAACAAATTCATTTCAAAATTGGTAAGAATCCCAATTACTTTCTCCAGAGACAAGTCATTAATGTCATGAGTCTGCTTAATTGTTGCAATTTTCGGAATAAATCTTGGAGGTATTGATCTCAACGTCTTCTTGACTAGTTTCAAATTGGAATATTTCTTCCCGAGCTAAAGTGCCTGATTCGTTATATTGCGTAATCTTTCATAAAAGTCCCCAATAATCTCATTATCATCCATCTTCAGCTCTTCAAACCTTACAGAAAATATCAGTAGTTTTGATGCTATTATAGATTTAGACCCTTCATGAATAGTCTGGAAAGCATCTTATGCTTCTTTAGCCGAATCATAGGCTAATATCATTTAGAAGCGTCCTTCATCAACAGTACTAAAAATTGTATGCATTACTTGTGAATTTCCAATTGAACTTTCTTCATCGACTCTTATCCACTCAAATGGATCTTTTTGAACTGCCTCTCCTTTATCGTTAGTAATCAACGAATTCGTCCTCTCATGTACTACCGAATGCCAAGCTTTTATACCCTGAGCTTAGATGAAGAATCTCATTTGTGATTTCCATGTGGGATAGTTAGAGCCGTCTAGTAGTGCTGGTTGGGTGATCGATGCACCCTCATAGTCATGTTCGCGAAATTTGGATCTGCACCAACTTGCTACCAAGTTCTAATTTAATGACCCGCTCTGATACCGAATGAAAATTGACGAGATGATTGTTTCGCAAATTTTTCGATTCTTTTTTGACAAACACAAAAATCTGAAAAATTAAAAGCACCAAAGATAAACAAAATCGAGATTTGTTAACGCAGTTCAACGCACCTTGTCTATGTCTACAAGGCCCTCATCCAGCTTAATCACTTTCATTAAAGTACAATAGATTTAGACATGGCCTTACTAAGTCGACACCACTTAATCCTGAAACTTTCTCTCAACCTCACTTTCCATAAAAGATTTTCACACCCAATAACACAACCAACTCGTGTTAACCTCGACAGAGGATTTTTCTAAACATCTTTACTATAAGACAATTAAATAAGCAACTCAAGTGATTAATCAACTAATAATAAAATAATAATACACTTGATATAAAATAAAAGAACAACTTCCCGAAAGGTTCAACTCCACTGAAATAATTCTGAAAATTGTCGCAGCAAACTATGGATTGATTTTTGTAAACTCCAACATCAACTCACGATAGCAAAGGAAGACATCACACACATCTGATCTAGCAAATATGCCTTCAATAGAAGATGCACATGATGGAAAAATAAACTTAATCGTGAGCTATGCAGTGAAAACTCAACACCAAGCATGAGCAATTTAAGATGTCGCACCCACAATGATATGAGCAATTCAAGATGTCGCACCCACAAAGAACTATCAGCTAACGTACAAAAGCTTCACACAATCACAATCAATTAACCAGTAAACTTAGCTGCCTATATAAGGAAATAACACCTGGAGATGTTTTTCTACT
Organism: Erythroxylum guanchezii; assembly: GCA_025629825.1. Lineage (NCBI taxonomy): Eukaryota > Viridiplantae > Streptophyta > Magnoliopsida > Malpighiales > Erythroxylaceae > Erythroxylum > Erythroxylum guanchezii. Next base: position 23,966,709 of record JAOTAX010000003.1, on the reverse strand, counting down.
ACATACGCATAGACCACACACCATTGGCTACGTCATTTACCAAGAAAACCAACACCACAGAGATTCACATCAACATCCACAGATTAAAAAAAATCACCCAGCCGCTCACAATACTCACTCAAAGAATCAACTATATCTCACCATAAACCTGAAAATCACAAAAAAAAAACTTCAGCTATTTTCAACAGAAAATTATAATTGACGCAAACTAACGAAGACCAATAAAAGTCATCAATAAAGACTCTCAAGATACACACTGTCAAAGAACTTCAATACAACATGCAAACCCCTTATTGCCTGATGCAGTTCCACAAGTTCACGGATCTCAAGTAGTATAGTATAATGTCGTCCTACAGGGAGTAATTGTATAAGTACTAGGCTTGGATCACTCAATTAATTGAACTGAGCAGTTGTGTAGTATTGGGGAATTAAATTAAGAAACTTAACTATGAAAATAACACAATCAAGCTAAAGAAAATTTCGAATATCTCTAGGGGTTAATCTGAATGGAATGTGGTAGACTTCAAGGATGGTTCCACTTTTAGTGTTTTCTATGGACTTTACCTAGATCGATTTATTAGGCAAATTTTTGGTTGATAGACGGTTGAGCCTAGAGTTTCTTATATCCTTTTTCAAGGTATCAAAGGAGTGTTATGCAATAATCCTAATTTACTATCGTAAACTAGCAATCAAATATAACCCATTAAGTTCTTTGCGCACCTGGTTTTCTCTCATAAATTCAGTTTGTGTCTAAATATGAAATTTATAAGTTCCCTATTTGGAGTTTCGTTATCAATTTTCGCCTATCGGTTCTTCAATTAACAACTGATGTCAAGTAATGGTTAGCCAAACACAATAACAGCAAAATTAATCTCAAATCATAGAAATCAAAACCAAAAATCCATACTTATAAATCAACCAAGATTTAATCCAAAAAAATTTGCTAAAAGTGTTGGATTCCGTTTCAGGAATCCAACTCTTAAGAAAATACCATCATACTTGAGCATGGTTCCTTGTAATCTCTTCTTGCTTTGATACCACTCATGTTGGATCCCGTTTTCGGAACCCAACCATTGGACCATAAAACGTATGCGTATTATTGCTCGTCATACAAATGTGAGCATAATCTAAAGAAATCATGAAGCTTAAAGTCTCATACCATTTCTATGTTCCTTTTCCATAACACATCTCACTTATATATATGTA
>JAOTAX010000003.1:23876095-23906182 GCA_025629825.1 Erythroxylum guanchezii | reverse complement strand
AGGTAACCAAGCGCAACGAAACCAAAAACACAAACAAAAACAAAAACATCACTAACAAAAACCGTTAAGAAATTCCCCGACAATGGCACCAAAATTTGGTGATGCTGTCGCCTGCAACCAAATATAAAAGAAATCACTTCTGTTAAAACAAATTAATGTAGTAGTGGTAAGCGGATATCGTTCCCATGAGCAATCTTTAACGGTAAAGGTTAGCTAGTTCAAACGGGACAAATAACGAAAATATAGAGGGGGTTTTATCACGGCAATATCAAAAAATCAAAGGAAAAATCACAAATCGAATGCAATAATTAAATCTAAAAATTCAATAGAAAAAATACCTTGGTTTCGGTTACCGATGTTACCATGCTATTATGGATCCTCAACATGAAATTGCAATTGTTAACAAACATTCATTGGGGGCAATATCTCTTAAGTGTAATAACTAGGAACATATATCCTAGCAATCTTATTAAACAATAACCTAGATACGATCATAGGTAAAATTGAATAATAACATCAAGAATCAATAACCAATGACAAGTGAAAAACATGTACGACATGCAATCAATCAACTGAATACCTTCTTAGAATTTTCCGACTCTAGCGTAGAGGCGTTAATCCTAATTGCTGCTTATGGTTATCGAAATTGAACGTCATATTCCGTTAACCTAGCGATTGAATCAATTAATCTCTAGTTGCGCAGCTAGAAACCAACGAATCCAATTAAAAAGACAGATTGGAAGATATCCAATGTTCATTAACAATATGAAAAATATCCAGAAAATTTCACCATAATAACATGTAACATGGATCCCTCCACCAATATAAGAAAACTAGCTATTTATAATTGAATTGAAAACAAAGAAAATAGCAAAGCAATATGTCTCCATCCCTGGTCTTTTATGAAAACTACGAAAATCCTATCTGAAATTCTGCAGAAACGTAAAACAAGAAAACCAAAAAAGTGCATAAACGAAAATCATATTCTAAACCTAAGCTGACACTTACGATGATGTAAAACCTAATATGTATGTCTATATATGTGCGACAATCATCCCCCTCTCGTTCTTGATGTTATTCTCTTCATTATCTTCTCTTGATTTTGTCCAGATTAGGTGCACTTCTAATTTCGGTAGATGACTTCTTGGAAAGATGGCAAGAGGATCTTTAAAGATTGTGTTTTGTTTGAAATCAATTTCTTGAAATTTATCTGCAAATTCCAGATTCCGTTCTTAGGTGTGCCCATGCTTAGTCTTTGAATTTCTGTCAAATTGGGAATTTCGGATTTTCTTCCTTCTTTTGCATCTTTTTGATCTTATTTCATCCCTAAGGTATTGATAACCATTTGTAAATAATTATAGAGCAATTTCATCAATTTCGGATAATAAGTTCAACACATCAACGAATATTAAGTCCAAAATAAGTGCAATTTAATGACTTAACAATTACAGAAGTGTCAATTTGTTTGATCAATAGCTTTATCTCTCCTAGAATATCTATGTACCTCCCAGCTTCATATGTTGTGCTTTCCGCCCAGTTTATCTAAATTACATGTTTCGTTTAGGGTGATTTTTTTTATTTTTATCTAAATATCATACTTATAATGTTGAAATTATGTCAGTTGAGTAAAAGTTGGGTGGGACTACTTTAATTAACATAATGTGTTGATTTAGTGACTAGTAGATATGGATATAGAATAATAAGCTACGGAAAGAGGATCCTTAGTATAAAGTTGAAATTCTAATTTCCTACCAAAGTTCAGTGTAATCATAAAGTTAAAATATAAGTAATGCTAAATTGATCACTCGTTTAACTAAAATCATCCAATTTATTCAATATGTAAATAGGGAAATACATGAAAAGCATATAACTTAAACTTGTTTTGAAGTAAGTACTCTCTTCGTGTATGTTGACAACCTTTTCAAAAGTACATCAGAAAGTGAAACTCTTTTTGAAGTACTTTTTAAAATATATTAGTTAGTATAAATTGTTTAAAATTTAAAATTATAATGAAGAGGAATGTACTCCTACTTTTTCATCTCTGATATGAAATTTTTAAGAAATACAGGAGATACAATATGTTTGAAGTTTCTTATAAAGAAACATTTTGATGAATTTAAATAATCTATTGCGTCTTTCTTAGCATGCTTACTAGGAAATGTATTTTTTTACACATTTGAGGTATGGAAAATATGAAAGAAAAAAAACTCATTACAGATTTTCAATCTCAATAATACAATCGACTCGTGTTAACCTAGACAGAAATTTTTTAACAACATTTAATAGAAAACAATTAAACAAATAATTCAAGTGATCAATCAACTAAGAACAGAACAGTAATACACTTGAGATAAAAGAGAAGAACAACTTTCCGAAAGTTTTAGCTTCACTTAAATAATTATAAAAGTTGTCACATCAAACTATGGATTAATTTTGCAAACTTCAACATCAGCTCACGGCAGCAAAGACCAACGCAAGCCATCAATAAAGACTCCCAAAATACACACTTTCAACGACAAACCTTGTAAAATAGGTCACTTTTATTTATTTATTTAAAATAGAAAAGAGTTTCCAACTTTTTATGTTAAGATTGTCAGTTAGTATATCTTGTCAGAATCACTGATTAAAGCAATGATACGTATCATGGTTGGAAATCACTGATTAAATGTTTAGCTGAGAATTTGCACAAAAGAAATATTACCCTTAGATACTACATACAATTGAGATCTTGAAAGTTCAAAGAAGATTAGGTAATTAGTCATAGTTACGTACTACTAGTCTTTGTTTCCAATTGATTGCCGTCTTTTCCTCGAGTTGCATTTCTCTTCTGGCGTATCATCTCCAGTAAACAGTGGGAACCAAATCTTCCATTACTAAAACTAGGTCTTGGTCAAGTTGATTGTAATAGTTGTTGTCCGTGCGTCACCCATTTTCTTTTCTTTTAAGCAGAATCTACCACCACACGTAATGTAGAACATTCAACTGAAGTCATCTATAACTAGCATGTTTCGCAGGCGCCACTACTCGTACCATAAACAAGCACCAAAAGCTATATACTAAGAGCTACAACTAGTTTGGTCTTGTGAACCATGGAAAAGCTTCATTACCTTCTTCTCACTCTCCTGGCTTTAACTTCTTCACTAGTTGCCTCTGCCTATGATCCTAGTCCTCTTCAGGATTTCTGTGTAGCCATCAACAACACAGCCGAGGGTGGTATGTGAGATTACGATTGATACAAATAGTTTATTAAAACTTTGCTCTATGTTTTAGCCACTTGTCTTTCTGCAAGTGAAAACATGGTTTTGGTCATCTACACTACCTGATTTAACAAATTGTTCTTCTCACATTTGCAGCGTTTGTGAACGGGAAGTTCTGCAAAGATCCAAAGCTAGTAAAAGCAGATGATTTCTTCTTTACAGGCCTCAACAAACCTGGAAACACTGCTGCAACCCCACAAGGTTCTGCTGTGACTCAAGTGTTTGTCGATCAACTTGCTGGACTCAACACTCTTGGAATTTCACTTGCTCGCCTTGACTTTGCACCATATGGCTTAAACCCACTTCAAACTCACCCTCGTGGCAGTGAGATCCTTATAGTTGTGGAAGGCTCTCTCTTCGTTGGGTTTGTGGCATCTAACCAGAATAACAATACCCTTTTCACCAAAGTTCTGAATCCTGGAGACGTATTTGTGATCCCGATAGGTCTAATTCATTTCGAACTAAATGTCGGAAAAGGTAATGCGTTTGCATTCGCCGGTTACAGCAGCCAAAACCCTGGTGTCATCACAATTGCAAATGCTGTCTTTGGATCAAAGCCACCCATTAGCGCTGACCTTCTTGCCAAGGCATTCCAAGTAGACAAGAGTGTCATTAACTATCTTCAGAAACAATTCAGCTGAAAAACCGACAATAGCCGCATATGAAAAACCAACATGAAGGCGGGTTTGTGTGATTGTTGTCTTCAGAGTTCATGGTTTATTAAATAAGTAAAATTTACTTTGTACTAAACAAGTAATATAATAAAATGGGTTACTTATTTACCACAGTCTCTTCGTCATATGCTACACGACTTCAGAAATTACAGAAGTGTAAATTTGTTTGATCAATAGCTTTATCTCTCCTAGTATACCTATGTACCTCCCACCTTCATATGTTTTGCTTTCCGCGCAGTTTATTAGATTACATGTTTCGTTTAGGGTGATTTTTTTTTCTTTTTATCTAAATAACATGCTTAATGTTGAAATTATGTCAGTTGAGTAAATGTGGGTTGGGACTACTTCAATTAACATATTGTGTTGATTTAGTGACTAGTAGATATGGATATAGAATAATAAGCTACGGAAAGACCAGGATCCTTAGTATAAAGTTGAAACTCTAATTTCCGACCAAAGTTTGGTGTAATCATAAAGTTAAAATATAAGTAATGCTAAATTGCTCACTCGTTTAACTAAAATCATCCAATTTATTCAATATGTAAATAGGGAAGTACATGAAAATCATATAACTGAAACTTGTTTTGAAGTAAATACTCTCTTCATTTATGTTAACAACCTTTTCAAAAGTACATCAGAAATTCAAACTCTTTTTGAAATACATTTTAAAATATATTAGTTAGTATAAATTGTTTAAAATTTAGAATTATAATGAAGAGGAGTGTACTCCTACCTTTTCATTTATGATATGATTGTTTTAAGAAATACAGGAGATACAATATGTTTGAAGTTTCTTATAAATAAACATTTTGATGAATTTAAATAATCTATCGCGTCTTTCTCAGCATGCTTACTAGGAAATGTATTTTTGTACACATTTGAGGTATGGAAAATATGAAGAAAAAAAATCTCATTACAGATTTTCATACTCAATAACACAATCAACTCGTGTTATCCTCAACAAAAAAATTTTAACAACATTTAATAGAAAACAATTAAACAAATAATTCAAGTGATCAATCAACTAAAAACAAAACAATAATACACTTGAGATAAAATAAAAGAACAACTTCCCGAAAGTTTTAGTTCCACTGAAATAATTGTGAAAGTTGTCACAGCAAACTATAGATTGATTTTGCAAACTCCAACATCAACTCACGGCAACAGAGACCAACAAAAGCCGTCAATAAATGCTCCCATGATACACACTATCAAAGAACCCCAATGCAACACAAAAACCCCTTATTGCCTTTCCAAAAAATCCACCAGTTCCTTTGATAATTACAAACGTGATATGTCACAATTTGTCAAATAATAGACTTCAATTTAATATGGGATTCTTTCGTAACTATAAGTGTAATGACTATATTTTTTTAAAACCAAGTCCAGTTAATATCTTATATGTCCAATTAATGAATTAGATGTCAAAACTATATATATATATATATATATATGTGAACTATTTTACAAGGTTTATCGTTGAATTAATATTAAGATATATATATATAATTCAACGACAAACCTTGTAAAATAGTTCACATTTATTTATTTATTTAAAATAGAAAAGAGTTTCCAACTTTTTATGTTAAGATTGTCAGATGGTATATCTTGTGAGAAGCACTAATTAAAGCAATGATACGTATCATGGTTGGAAATCACTGATTAAATGTTTAGTTGAGAATTTGCACAATTGAGATCTTGAAAGTTCAAAGAAGATTAGGTAATTAGTCATAGTTACGTACTACTAGTCTTTGTTTCCAATTGAGTGCCGTCTTTTCCTCGAGTTGCAATTCTCTTCTAGCGTATCATCTACGTCCAATTCGGAAATTTATGTTAATTCATGCAAATGTGACCAAATTATTTCAATTTTAATAAAATCCTATATAACAATGGTGTGCTATAGTTACTTATTTCTTTTCATTCTTCTTAATTGTTTTTGTTAATTTTGTAATCGAGGCATATAATTACGCCAGCTGTTGTTGTCTTGGTGTATTTTATATCAATAATTGATGAAATTGGTACATTTTATATTTAATAGTTAAGAAGTCCTGTATCTTGTAATAAAACTAGTTTCTTTGTGAGTTTTTTAATTTAAAACATAAAAAATTTGATCTGCGATTAAAAGTAGAAAGAGAAGTTTGAAAAGAATGGTTAATTAAGATTACAAACATATTGAAACCATAAAAATTAGTTTGATCAAATTATTATTTAATCTTAAGTTACTCGATCATTTAAGTTGTCTTTATGTTTACTTCTGAAGTTAAAGAAAGACGTATATAATAAGGTAATATTTCTTTGTATATCTTGACTCAAATTTAATATATATTAATTCAACTTCAAAATTTAAAATTTAAAATATAGATTTAAATAATAAACTTACTATCTCTATCTCTATCTTTTTGAATAATTTATAATAACTTTTAGATATAATAGTCTTTTAGTCCCTTAATTTCTCACCCACGCGCTAGAGAAAAACACTTTTAAAATCAGCAGATTGGGATGAGATGTACTCATGCTTTGGATTAACATTGAATTGAAATTTGCATATTTTTCAAATTGACATAGAAATGAATTTTGAATGTGTTTTTAACTAGTATTAAAATGAGGCGCGCTCATTTATTAATTGTGGTTTAGCCTATGATACGCCATTAGGTCTTTATACATATGATTATATCGATCAGAGTATGTGATAACGTGCTTGTTGGTGTTTGGGGGGCATCTTTCACTAAGATAGGTGGTGTTCTGTCTACCAATATGTCCTATGAGTCTCCCTCTGCATGTGTGGAGTATATACTTGCTAGCACTTTTATGGGTAAGCAATGCAGAACCAGATTCGTAACCACTAATTTATATGTAGTGCTAGCATCATTATGGGTAAGCGATGCAGAACTAGTTTTATTACAATTGGTATATAGAGATAAACCAAGCACAGGTAAGCGATGTAGAACCAGTTTCGTGGTCTTACACCTAAGGGTATCATATGACAAAGAAGACTAATGAAAGATTATGTTTTAAAAAGAAAGTTCATAAAAATATTAATTGCCATTGTTGTATACTTTACAAGAAAAGTAGAACTTGATCTCAGAAAAATATATGTGTTTTAAATATGCATTGATCTTGTGAAAAGAAAAGAATGTGTTTTGTAAGAACATTGGTTATCACTTGAATAGAAAAAAAAATTTGTTTTCTTTTATGAAGGTCAATATTTATATAAATGTTTTTATTGGAAACCAATAACACTCACTGAGCTTGTTTAGCTCACCCTTTATTTTTTGTTTTTAGATAAAACCTCCTAACTGTACGCTCAGGGGCTTCAGTAGCAAGGACTCTATCTCATGAGTAATCAACTTCGTCAGTCCTAATGTGTAGGTATTTTTATTTTGCCTTGTACATATTTTTGAAAACTATTGCAAACAACTCACCTTAAAACTGATGATCAACCTAGCATTTAATGTACAAAATGAAAGAAGAAGAAAAAACCCAGAACAAATCCAAAAACTACTTATTAGCTCGAGTACAACTGTAGGGAGACGATGCAAGACAAAACCAAGACAGCAAAAGAAAAGAAGATGAACGGATGAAAAGATGACAAAGGAAAGAGAAATCATGTGGGAGCAAGGAGGTCGAAAGAATTCAAGAGGCAGGTGGTCAGGTCTGTTTAATTATCCAAACGCTGGCATTACATCGCTTGTCATTGAACAATCAACATCATCTCAACTTAACTTTTTTTTTGCAGCCACAACATTTGGCGACAAATACACAACTCGTATCCAAATGTCCAACATTTGCCTACCAAATTCAAAAACTATCACCAAAACTTTTGAATACATTTTTAAATTTTGTTATTTTTTTAAAAATTAAAAACATAATTCATGATAGAAATTGTAGATATTAAAAAAATTTGTGAGACCGCATAAAATTATGAGATCATCATATATATTTAAAAAGATTAATAAAAGTATAAATAACAACTTTGTTCACTAAATTTTTTTTTTACAGTTTTACAATCAACACACATTAACATCATATAGTAATCTTTGAAATGACATTGTTGTTAAAGTCATTTTTCAAAAATATTAAATTTTATTAATAAAATATTTTATTAGTATTTAATATTGATTTCCATTTTCTACTATATTGCAATTTATTTTCAACTAAATTTCCATTATTATTATTATATATGGTAACTAACTTAAAGTTATATGAATGTATACTAATAATCATAACTAGTATAATGATTTATGAAATATTACATTATATATAAATTTTCTCATCTCTTACTTATGTAATACATATTACTCTATTTAATAATAATTATGTAATTATTATATAAAGATCTTATACTGTAATATGTAATTTATATATTATATATAATTATGTTAGGCAAAGGTGAATCTAAATGGCAATGAAAAACCACTAGGCAATGGGTTTTTTAATCATCACGAAATGGTATAGTTCTTCTGACTTAATTGAAAATGAAATCCTTTACCTTAACAACAAACGACGTCATTTTCACTAAGTTATTAACACAAAAGCAAACCTCTCTTCATTTTCGTGTTAATCGACAACATTCCTCTTCCTTCATGGTCTAATAACTGTCGTCTCTTCTCTTGTGCTTATCTCGTGTGTTGTGATCGTCACCGTTGAATAAACGTCCTTACCTGTGATTGTATTGTTCTTCTTTTATATTTTCAAACCCTGCTTCTTGTGCATTGTTTTATTAATACGTTGAGGTGTTTATTGTGAGTTTTGTGTTCTGCTTATGGTGTATGAGTTTTGTTTGTGCTTATGTTTGGAAGATGATGTATTGCCTTTCTTTGTTGGTTGTATATGGGTTGACTTCCTTTTACCACCTTCAATGCTTTGACTTCCTTTTACCACCTTCAATACTTCTTTAAGGAAAGCCTACTAACTATTTGATAAAAGGTCTGTGAGAATATTTAACTATTGGGCACCCGACCCTTGTGAGTTACGAGCCCGACATCCTAAGTGACATCTGAACGCGTACCCCACAAGGGTGGCATGCCCACATCAGGACAAACCTCAAAATGGAATTTCAATTTGACTTGTTCAGAATATTTGTGACTCTAAATCTCTAGTTTATTTAGAGACCAGAACCAACTCATTTGGAGATCCTATAATAAAGGTATGGCTGAAAGAATTTAACATGGTTTTGACCTCAATCATATTGCACCTACCTTGGGGAAATTAGCATAACTGTCATTAGGGATATCTGGTTAAGATCATCTTAGGATTGTTTCAAAGAGGACTTTGAGATCTACAACTTTGGAGAAGACCTCAAAGAAAGATTCTATCTTTTGAGGGGTCAAAAATGGAGCAGAAGATGGATATAGACGAAAAACAGACTAATGGAAAAAGATAGATGAATGGGAAAAATTGCTATAACATTCCATAAAGATAACATATTTGTGTGTTCTTTAGATGGTTCGAAAGATGACTTCAATATCTACAACTTTCATGAAGATCTCAAAGACAGATTCTATCTTCTAAAGGGTTAAAAATAGAGAAGAAGATAGGTACAGATGAAAAATGGACTAATTGAAATGAGTGGCATTTTCTCTTAGTTTTTGCATACAATCATTAGGTTTTATATATATATTTCCTGCTAAATTGTTTAGTTTACTTGAATTTGCATTTATAATTGTTCATGTTTAATTTGTAGGAAATGCATTTGATTTTAATTGTAAAGAACCACAACAGTCCAAGGCAAAATAAAGGAGAAAATGCAACATTAAGGGCTGTCCAAAATGTCCACGCACGCAGTAAGCAAAAAGAAAAAAGAAAACAACGCATACACCACAAAAAGCTCTAGCAAGAGGCAGCTCCACGAAGGTGACAACAAAAAGCTCCAAGACTGACGTTACACAAAAGAGGGAATCAACTAGAGGCATCTAGAGGAGGCGTGAACACCAGCAAGAGGAAGACCCACCAGTGGAGAACGTGACAGGCATGGAGAGTCCAAAACGCAATCAACCAAAAAAAAACAAAGGAAAGCATGCAAAATGGAGGCGTGAACAAGCATGAGAGCATAAGAAAATCACAAAAATGGACAGCTCAAAGGGGGACCACACGCCAACCCACAAAACAAAAGAGAAAACAAAAATCACCTAGCTAGAGGAGTGGGGGGCGTGAGCAAAAGGAGCAAATTCGAAAAAAGCAAATCAGCTCCAAAGGACCCACAAAGGAAGAAAATCACGCAACTTTTGCAGGAGACACAAAACATCACGCTGACCCACGCAAGAGCAAAGGGGAGAGGAGAGAGCTAACAAGGAAAAAATCAACTCCAAGTGGGACATCAAGAGAGGAGCTAAAGTGGCAGTAGAGAGGACCAACACAACAGAGCAAGAGGAGGGAATAACGTGAGAGACCAAGAGTCCCACCAAGCATTCACTCTTCATTGATTAACCAACCACTCACGCTACATTCATTTTTTACACACAAAAACAGGGAAGCAAAAAAGGAGCTACGGGTGGTTTTAGAAGGGACGTTGGCAGCAAAGAAACCAAAGACTTGACACAGCTGACCCACGCTGGTGTGAGGAAAAAAGAATGTTACAGTAAAAACAACTCTCCATCGTTACAGCAAACCAGGAGGATTTTGGGCTCCAGCTCTTCAACGTTACACCAGAAGGGGAGGCTGATTCACCAAGAGACCCACCACTTGGAGACCACCAACTGGACACCAAAAGAAGGAGAGTGCGTCACCACCAAAGTAACAACGGAGTCAGGAGACGCACCAACAGTGAGGGACGCAACCATTGATTCCTAAACTCATTTATTTTTATATCTGTTTTTTTTTTTTTGTCTTTCTATGTTGTTTGCTAATCCTGATTTATGTGGTCTTCATCTTATTATGAGTGAGTAGTTTCCCCAAAGCTTCAAGGTTGAGCTGAAGCTTTTATCTAATTTTGTGGATTAAATCTTGGCTGATTTATATGTATGGATTTTTGGTTTTGATTTTTCTGATTTGAGATTAATTTTGCTGGTATTGTGTTTAGCCAAACATTACTTGACATTAATTGTTAATTAAAGAACCGATAGGTGAAAATTGATAACGAAACTCCAAATAGGGAACTTATAAATTTCAGATTTAGACATAAACTGAATTTATAAAAGAAAACCATGTTAGCAAAGATCTTAATGGGTTATGCTTGATTGCTAGGCTACGATAGTAGACTAGGATTATTCCGTAATACTCCTTTGATACCTTGAAAAAGGATCTAAGAAACTCTAGGCTCAACCTTCTATCAACCAAAATTCACCTAATAAATTGATCTAGGTTAAGTCTATAGAAATCGCTAAAAATGGAACCATCCTTGAAGCTTACCACATTCCATTCGAGTAACCCCTAGACATATTCGCATTTTTGTTCAGCAATGGTTTTATTATTTTTGATAGTTAAATTTCTTATTTTAATTCCCCATTCTTACACAATCATTTAGTCCAATTAATAGAGTGATCCAAGCCTAGTACTTACACAATTACTCCCTGTGGGACGATATTATACTATACTACTTGAGACCCGTGAACTTGCGGAATTGCATCAACGTCATCCCAGACCATATGACGTCATCACAGAAGAAGCAAAACATAAAAGAAGCAAAACGTAGAAGAAGCAAAACATAACATAGAAGAAGCAAAAAGTAGAAGAAGCAAAACATAGAAGATATGACGTCATCACAGACCATATGACGTCATCACAGAAGAAGCAAAACATAGAAGAAGCAAAAAGTAGAAGAAGAAAAACATAGAGGATATGACGTCATCACAGACCATATGACGTCATCACAGATGAAGCAAAATGCAGAAGATACATCTTTCTTGATAAGGACCATAACTTCCAGCTCAGATGTCCAAAAATTTTATAATTTGTAACAAGCAAAAACATTTATAAGTCATTTTCAATGCAGAAATTCATGTGTATGCAAATCATGAATGCATCAATCATATCAACTTGTCATGAACACTTAAACATATCAAATGGTTTGCGTAAGTCCAAAACATGACGCACTACACATTTCTTATATAATGGTCCTGTGTAGTCGTGAAGTCTTGAGTGAATCCTTGAGGAAATTCTATGCCACTAGCGGGCAGGCAGGAAAAGCCTATACATGGGTCAATGTGCATGTTACAGTTCTTGAGGGACTACCACAAAACCACATAACACATAGATTTCAAAATCTTGTAAGCTTGATGCCCAAAATGGCACATTATTTTGAAAACTTGCTTTTTCACATGCTTGTTATATCTTAAAAACCATTTCTAAAAGTATGGTTTCATAATCATGCATCATTTCAAAGAATCATTCTAAAAACAACTTTTCATAAATTATCACACAAATCATGTATAAGCATGTAGCACAATCTTACAGCATTTAAAAACATAAATGCATATGAATGAGGTAGTTGCAAAATTATTTACTATCATTTCTTGATAGAAAACTTTTGTTCGCTTATTACTTAACTATAAAAGTGAAACCCACCTTGAAGTCCTTGATTATGGCTTGTTTGAATATGCCTCTCCTCTTGTCCCTCTTGACTCCCTTTTTAACATAAATACAATTTCCAAATCAATAGGAATTTTCAAATGAGAACCCAAAGAAACTAATGTACAAATTGATCCTCGAGCACTTAAACCATACATTTACTAAGCTCTTGAAACCAAAACCCTTCCAAAAATCCAAAACCTTAAAATGCTCTTACCTCAAATCTTCACCAAATGAAGAGATGCTTGGTTCAAAAGAAAGCTCTTATCCTCCTCTACCTTTTTCCCATCTTACACAACACCTAAATCTTTCTAGAAGGCTTAGAAAAGATGGAACCCTAGCTCAACTCTCTTCTTTCCTCTCAACCACCAAAATCTCTCTTCTTTCTCTCTTTGATTTGTTATTTCAATTCTTGCTCTTCCATTTTCGTTTGTCCCCCTCTTTAGGAAGAAGACAACACTTTTCCTCATTTTACCCTTAATGATTGAGAAAAGTCCACCTTGCCCTTCCTTTAATGGCTTACGGTTTTCAAACATAAATGACTTGCCAAAATTGGTCTTACACACTCTCACTACTTTAATACTTCAATGTCCTTAGCCCATGTCATATTATCTTACCCACATTAACATACTAATTAATCCCAACATACTTTAATCTAGCAAAACCCCAAAAATAGGTTAATCATGCTTATTATAAAAAAAATTCAGGGGCCAACATTAACTCTTCTAACAAACCTTTTCTTTTTTTTTTGTTAAGGAAAATAGTCTTTTTCAGTATAAACCACTTGTTCATATTGAAAATTTCACATTTTTATTCTAATACTAATATAAACTTATATACAAAATACTATATTTTTATACATAAAGAACACTGTCATGTGTACTCTACTTTAAATTCTAAAATTTGGATATGATATAAAGGGTAGATGGAAAATTTTCATTTAAATAAGGGTAGCAGTCATCTCAATAGGTAGATTGAAGATGTATAACTATTAAACTGTAGTACTTTGACTTATCATTAAGAATTTAATTGAACATAATGAATTTTGTGCTAAATTAATTTTTTATAATATAACTGTTAATATTAATTGATCAAGGAATGTCGACGTAGTGAATAGTTTTCGATGGTGGAAATGAGTTCCATTGGGAGGAATATGGCAAAATTGTCCCTAATGAAGAAAAAATCAATGCAAAACAAATATGATCTTCATTGATTAATAACTACTTCCCTTCCATGGTCGATCTTCTTCTTCAAGGTTTTTAGTATCATCCGAACTACCTCTTTTTCTTTATTATCTATATCTCACTTACAGTCAATAAATCAAAGGTAATGAACAAGAAATGTCATTTTAGTTACCGATGGTGATAGTGTTACCATCGGTAAATAAATATAAAATTTTTGACGGTATTTTTTTCCGTCGGTAATAGCAGGTTAGAAATTTTTTTAATAAATTCCAGTTTCATGATGTTGTGATAAATGTATAATGTCTTAAGTAACCAACTATCTGTTCATAATAAATTAATTTGTGTATATATATATATATATATATATATATAATTTGATTAATCAGAAAATTAATTGATAATATAACGTTAAAATTATTTTAATTGAAAATAAAAACATCATAGTGTGCATAACTTATGTTTGTAATTGAAAGCAAATGACAAGGAGAAGCTAATGTCGTGGTGATCGTGGGTGCCCTGAACTATTAAGCCTCCCCTTCAACTGTTCCATCTCCTGTCTAAGCTGAGCCATCTGCTCTATCATCTTAGCCATCCGCTCCATCTCCGCTCTCATCTTATCCATCCGCTCCATCTACTCTCTCATCTTAGCTGTCTACTCCATTTGCTCTCGCATTTTAGCCATCTGCTCTCTCATCTTTGCCACCTGCTCTATCTCCTCTCTCATCTTTGACACCTGCCCTATCTCCTCTCTCATCTTTGCCACCTCCCCCATCTTCTCTCTCATCTTTGCCACGTCCCCCATCTCTTCTCTCATCTTAGCTATGTGCTCCATCCGTTGATTCACATTAGCCTCTTCCAAATACCCTATCTGCTCCCTCAATGTGTCCACTGTGGCCTGAAGCTCGGTTACTTCATTGCTTTATGTTGGCCTAGCAGATGCTACTATACTGGAAAGGGAAGAGCACGAATAACATGTGTTCGCATACAAACCTAGCCTGAATATCCTTCCACGACAGTCCCTACCACCCACAACATCAAGATACTTCTGAGTCTCATGTACAGGATGTTCCTCCTGAGACTGTTGCTAAATGTTTTGTTATATTTGGTCCTATTAGGAATCAATGTTTACATTAGTAAGGGACTATTGTTAAGAAATTATAAAAATGTATTAATTTCACTTACATTCAGCTCTCTACATTGGGTGTTGATGAATGTCACACCATCATGTTTCTTCATGTAGGTGTACAAAAACAGTTGTATAGGTGTAGGCTTGATACCCAATGACTTTTCCTACATGTATAACCTAAATTGTCAGATGTAAACTAGAATTTATAAAAATTTCGGCAAAGTTTCCTTTATTTTTATGATATTTGCCCCCTGTTAAACAAAGAAAATAACTTAACACAGCCATATATGGCACCAGACATTTATATCATAATCATTATGCACAATAAAGCAAAGTAAAATATATACAAAATAAGTGTCAAGTTTAGATACTTACAAGTCTATGTGCATGCTCGTAGCGGATAATTAATCCTCCCGTATGTACTGGAAGACTCTCACCCCCTGGGCCTCCACGTCTGTTAGCGGAGTTACGCTCTGAGATAGACATTACCATAGGTGATGTCCAATACTCGGTCCAACGACTCCAAATTTCCTCTGAAATATAACGCGGTCGTGCACCAACCTAGCGTATCGCATTAATTAAGTCGCGATAATATGTTTGAGATTTCTTTTCCCATACTTTATACATGATGGCGTCGAAACAAGAATCCCAGTAAAATTCTTTCTGAAATAAGAAGGAAAAATTTATATAATGTAATAATATTTATGTAATTTGTGTATATAAATCAATATAACAAGAAAATAACTATTTTTTGTACCTCAAACTCCTGAAAGTAAAATTGCTTTATGGCCTCAGATATATTCTTCTACACATAACCCTCAGGTTCAATCTTTTGCTTAAACCAAAGACATAATAACAAGCAAATAGTGAGTGATGTGATTTCACTTACTATTTTGACAATTATTATAAACTTTCTTCCATCAGGTCCCACAGTTGTAGGCTGGTGGACATCTCCTCCATCTGATAAATAGGTATTAGATGATATATGAGTTGGGGAAGGGGATGATGTAGCATAAGGAGCAGTAGGTGATGCCTCATTTACAATTGTCGGCCCTGGAGGCAGAGGAGATGAGTCAGTGCGAGCTACCAACTATTACGAACCACCTTCACAGTAAGTTGCTCCGAACATGGCTCTAAACCTCGGCATAAACTTATGATGTCTCTTTCGTCCCTTTTGCTTACCTGAAATTCAATTTTTTCAAATTCTCTACAAATATAATACTTTGAAATCAATATTTTACACAATATATGGAGAAAAAAAATAAGGCAATTGAGTTGAAGGTTAACAAATTGTTAACAACAATAAATCAACTTTAACAATTATAAAATTATGCATTGTTTAACAAAGTCTTACATATACAACAATAAATCAACTTGAAAGCTTAGTGTAATAATGTATTGCCTCGAAAAATCACACTGATATATTAATTTGTTTGATTCCATGTGACATGGGAGTCTATAAAGGTAAATGAGTCCCTAATGTCTGGATTCTCGAGAAGGGACCTGACATGTTCAAACGCACCGATGGAAACAGTATTACTTCTTCCACCAGGTGTAGGCTTTTGAATACCTTCTTGCAATAGCTTTGAAGCTTTAGCTATACTTGTAGAAGAAACAGTGAATGAGTTGTCGCTCTTAGTATGGAAGACTAATTCTTTAGATGAACTACCTACGGGAACATATTTACCTAAAACATAATCAGTTAAGAAGTTTTGAAACTGTGATATTAGAAATTCGTTAAACCAACAAAAACTGGATATTAATGTATACGTGATTGTCCAGATGAGGTTTGAGGAGTTGACAAACTTTCAACAAGACCCAATTTCCCTAATCCTTTATATGCCGTTGTGACATCACTCTCACCTCTATTGGCATGCATGTCCTCTTCGAGTTTAAAGGAAGCTTAAACATGTAGGATAGACAATCAAATGAGAATATGTATAATAACTTCAACGAAGGATATGAGATGTACATAATAAGGAAAGAGACGTTCTGCCAATCATACTAAACACCTTCAAGTAACAGATCGACCATGGAAGGTAAACGATTCTTAGTGTATGATATAGCAATATCTCCTACAGTTTTGATTCCTTAGGTTAGGACAACTTTGCCACATTCCTTCCAACAGAAAGAATTACTATCAACCGGAACCAGTCGCCATGTCGACATTCCTTGAATAAAAATTTCAATGAAAGACTTTATATAATATATCGAAATGCAATTAATGTGGTTTTTTTGATTAAAATATTCAATTACAAACACAAATTAATCGCTATCAAAACTTAATTGTAAATTACAATCATCTTCTTCTTCGGAAGAATAAGAATCAAACTCGGGCTCCTCATCAGATCTCTGACCCTCATCATCCGCTTCAGAAGAAATATCGACATATTCGATAGATGGATTGTTCAATGGTTCATTATTGTCATACGTGACAAATGCATTGATAAAAGTGACATCTTCCTTAAATGCCTCACTTTTAGGACTATGCTCTCCTTTTTCATGTGATTCAAAAATACCTATAGGTTTTACTTTGCAAACCACCAATATCTCGTCGTAAGCTTAGAAAAGGGACATAACATACCTGTTTCGCTTGCACAGTCAAGACGAAAGGTTCAAATTGTCTCAATCTTCTTTGGTAGTTGATTTCAACTAGATAGTATCGGCTATGCACTTTTGTTCCAATATTTGGTGTCGGGTCATACCAGTCACATTTAAATATCACACATCGCTTCACTGGCAAAGTAGGGTACTCAACTTCTAATATTTCAATAATTTTACCATAGTAATCCATCAATTCTCCCTATATCGAAACACCACTGTTTATTGTTGACATGTTATGTCCATGAGATTCTGTATGATAATTGTATCCATTCATGAAATATACCGGATATGATTTAACAGTTTGCAGAGGTCCCTTCTCAAGATCACAAATGAACTTGTTCTCTATTAGATTTTCTAAGGCCTACATAAATTAATTTATCATAGCAAAGAGTATAATGTGATAAGAACACTTAAATATGGTCTTGAAATATAATTAAAAATATTTGTTAGTGAAAAGTTACAAATCTCGAACCATCGAGGAAAGTGTTTCCAACTACTTTATTTATATCATCCTGTGTGATGCCCGGCATTATCTCGCGTAACAATGTCTTGTATAATCTAAATACATAATGACAATTTTTAGTAATGAACAACACACAAATTTAAATGAAGAAATAATCATGTTGAACTTACTGAACGAAAGGAAGAACCTCTTCATAGTTTAATAAAATATAACCATATGCAGCCTCAATTTGTTCCTTTTTTAACATTCTTCTTGTCGCACGTCTATCTGTTCGTCCAGAATATGTAAAAATGGACAAGTTTCCATCAGCACCACTCGTTCCTCCCCCATCGTCATTACGAGAAACTTTTCTTGCTCTTGTGTGAACATGCGGCTAAAAATAATGTCCACAAAACGTACTAGCTTCCTTCACTAAATAAACATTACATATGGAGCCTTCAACGTTGGCTTTGTTTTTACATTTTTTTTCAAGTGATGTAAATACCTATATTAGAGAAAATGGTTATTAGAATTTAGTAGATAAAGCATGTAAAAATGGTTATTACAATAATATTTGTCAAGTTACCTATCAAATGGATACATCCATCGATATTAAACTGGACCGACTAGTTTTGCCTCGTGTGCTAAATACACAGGTAGATGCTCCATACAGTCAAAGAAGCTTGGAGGAAAAATTCCTTCTAACTTGAACAAAATAACTGGAATTTCATTTTACAGTTTTTCTATTTCATCCAACTTGATTTCAGCTGATGTTAAGCTTTTGAAAAATAAGCTTAACTCTATATAGCTTCCCATACCTTAGAAGGTAGCAACTCCTGAAATCCAATTGGGATTAGCCTTTGCATAAATACATGACAATCATGACTTTTCATCCCAAATAATTTGTACTTCCTAAGATCCACACACCTAGCCAAGTTTGAAACATAACCATCAGGAAACTGTATACTTTTCAACCATTCACATAAAAGCTCCTTTTGTTTCTTGTCCAAAGTGTAACATGCTTTTGGATATTTATCGGTGCTAATATCTCTATGTAACTCATTTATTCTACAAAAAAGTTGCAAATCAGCTATAGATTTTGCATTGTCTTTTGTCCACCCTTCAATGTTCATAATGGTATTAAACAAATTGCTAAAAATGTTTTTCTCAATGTGCATCATATCTAGATTATGACGTATCAAATTCATTTTTCAATATGGCAAATCCCAAAATATGCTTCGTTTTTGCCAACCAAAGTTCTGACTAATGCTTGTATTTACTTCGTCAGCTTCTAATTATGTTACTTTCAGCAAGCCTAATTCCTCAATCTCTTGCAACATCTCTTCACTAGCTTTCATAGGAGGAGGAGGTGTGTTGACCATCTTATTTTTAATGAACTTATGTTTATTGCGCCTAAACGGATAATCTGAAGGAAGAAATTTTCTGTGATTTTCAAACCAACATATTTTGCCTCCATTTGGAAGATAAAACGCATCAGAATCATTGCCACAATAAAGACAAGCCAATTTTCCAGCTGTGCTCCATCCAAATAACATGGCAAAAGTCAGAAAGTCACTAATGGTCCACATCAAAGTCACTCTCAACACAAAATTTTGTTTCAGGGAGACATCATATGTTTGAACACCATATTCCCAAAGCTGCCGGAATTCAGATATCAATGGTTGTAAGAAAACATAAATTTTTTGCTTCGAATTTGTTGGCCCTGGCACAATTACTGTCAAAAACATATATGTCTCTTTCATACACATCCAAGGAGTAATTATAATTAGCCATGAAGAATATTGCTGTCTGGATTGACCAAAAGGTTGGAATCTATCCATCAACAATCCCAACCGAACATTTCGAACTTCAACTGCAAAATCAAGATGGGTATCATTGAAATGTTTCCATGTCAATGCATTTGATGGATGGCTCATTACTCCATCTTCCTATTCGTGTTCAGCATGCCATCTCCTGTGAGATACAGCTACATCAGAAGCATAAAGTCTCTGAAGTCTCAGAATGAGTGGGAAATAATACATCCACTTCCATAGAACTAATTTCTATTTCATATAACACTTTCTTGGCTTAAACCTCGGTTGACCACAAAATTTGCACTCTTCAAAGTTTACATCATCTCCCCAATACAACATACATCCCAACCGACAACAATCAATCTTTTCCATAAGCAAACCAAGACCCCTAATAAGTTTCTTCATATTGTAAAAACTATCAACCATTATATGATCAGCAGGCAATGATTCATTATACCACTCCAGAATTTTATCAAAACTACAATCCGAAATATGCCCTTCATTCGTTATGTTCAATATTCAAGCAATTGAAGACAATTGGGTCATTGTCTTACAATTTGGCCACAATTCTCCCACAATTCTCAGTCAGCTGACTGTAGTAAGTCAAAAAACTGTTTTTCTTGTGGGTTAGGTTCTTCTTCAACATTTTCCCTATTTGCCTCAAATGTATAACCGACCCCATCATAAACCATTTGCCTGTATGAGTTTTTAGATCCATCAACAAAATTTCCACTAAATCCAACCTCCCTGTCATACTCATTTAAGTTGACAAACGATTGTGCTTCATTTCTCCTTGAGGTAATAGAAATAAAGGGTCCCCATGTCGTATCCACTCAAAATAATTGGGGACAAACCCCTTTCTCAGCAAATGCAAATTAACTTCATCAATAGTAAGGAAGCATTTGTGTTTGCAATTTTTACATGGACATCTGATCTTTGACCCATCCATATATGCAGGTTGTAAAGATGCATAATTGATAAACGCATCAACTCCCTCAACAAATTCAGGATTAATGAAACCATCAGGGGTTAATCGTCTATACATCCAAGATCTATTGCGGAAACTCATATGTGGAGAACTGTTATTTTAAATAAGCGAATCCAAAGTTAGTTGAGTCTTAGCCACATATAACAAAACATGTCAGATAAGACTTGTGATTAAACATCACTTGTTCTCGTTCTGAATCCTAGCTAGGCTGTTAGTATATTTAAACTGAATTTCCAACATATATGTTTGTAATCATATATGTCATAAGATAATGATTGGTCACAATTTGATATTTAATGGATATTAAATATCAAATAATTGTCAAATAAGTATTAATAAAAATATGAATATTTTTATGAATACCTATTTTAATTAATTCGTTGAACATATACAATTTCATAAACACATGCGTTGCAAAAATGTGCACATAACAAGTAAAAAAAACCTCATCATTTAAAAGAGCATCAATAAAATTTTGGAATCATATAATTAAGGTAATTGGAACAATAACATAAGTCAACCTCGTCATGTATAAATTAATACATAACCGAAGTTTATGCTACAAACAAGTTTCACATTGTGCAAGCCATATCAATAAAAGATGTAGGAAGTTCAGATGGGAAGTTCATACCGCAAACAAATAAATCAAGAGCAAATAACTGTAGTAAAATCATAATCATTGACCTCAATCAATCGCAGAGAGATGTTCCTGAAGTACGTCAAGGTAGATGATGATGATAGAGCTAGAATGAAATCCAACAACAAAATTGTTCATAGTTTAATTAGAAAGCGGGATATTTGAAAACAGTTGCCATGAATATTATACTCAATGACCGTTATTAACTATACTCAAATAATTTAACCACGAGGTGTTATCCTCAATAATTTGCAAAATTATAAGTCTCCTCCATAATAAGATCACATTTTAAAACTAAGAAGCTCTTGTTTTAATTATAAAATCATAATGTACTAGGATCCTATTGAAATTTCGATAGCATTTCCCCTATAAAATAGACATCCACCTTTTGAAATAAGGGTCTCCCTGCAATAAAAATACACTTCTATATCAACCAATAACCACAACACAAATTGGGTCTCCATACTACATGTCTATTGTCAATTTAGTCAATGATGTAGGGAAGGTAATGTCAGGTTATTTTTGCCAAAAAAAAAAGATCCACGGGCACACTGACATAAGGAAAATAGTCTCTATTAGCAAGCTTAGTAAGCAATATTAGGATTCCCACATATTTCATAGTTAACTTCCCTTCTTGAAAACTTATGAACTAAACTAGTCTCATAGTTGAACATGAATTATCACATGATACATATCTATAATTCTTATCAGAGTTTATTGTTAGCCCCAACTAATTTTTTAAGTCTTCCAAAACTTTAGTGAAATAAGAAATAGAAGCCATATTTTCTTTAGAAAATAAAATCAAATTAACTAAAAATGGAAAATTAAAAAGCTTTAACTTTTTACGTTTGCAATGGTACCTAAAGTCCTTGCATCTGTTGATGTTTGTTGATATAATGATGTTAAGAACCCTTCATGATAATCATAAAATAGGTAAGAAGATATAGGGTCTCCTTAACTTAGCCTTTTATCCCTTTTAATCATAAGAGAGGGTTTACAATTAATGATGACTACATAATTCGGGGTTATGAAATGTTGGGGTTATACAGGAGGCCCAAAGCCTAACCTATTATGGCCCAAAGTCAACAAGCTAGGTCTAGTTAACCTAGGCTTTAAGTTGGGCTTAAGCCTTAGGGCTAACTTAAGGCCTGACTTGATAATTCGTGCCCTCATCACAAATTAACATTATTTTAAATATCTTGAATGGATTCATATTGTGCGACTTAAGTTTATTAGATTTTGGGTGTGGCCCAAGCTACACCTTAAGGTTTGGTCAAGTTGGACTAGCGATGGGCTCAACCAAACCTGAACATCTTTAATTAGGATATCAAATTGATGAGATTAGGGAAATTTGAAGGCTTCAAATGAATTGATTATGAATTCCCATTCCACTTAATCATAAGTGCAATTTAATTTTGAGCTCCTTTTATGGTAGTTTAAAAAATTACTAGTTTAATTTAAAAGTATGTTATCCCTAATACTTCTTGCTTTTAACAAAATTGCTTTGAGTATAACTACTGATGATTCAAGTAACATGATCAAGTTTTGACACCAATATCTCATAGATGACTTTGTAAATGGTGTTACAATAACGAATAGGCTGGTAACTACTAAATATTGAAGGGTTATAAGTTTTTATAGTCAATGTAATATAAATTTTATTGATTTCCTTCAACATTATCCCTTTGGTAAAAATTAAAAACCACATCTAATAACATGAACCCAAAAAATGAGATTAGCTTCAAATTTTAAGTTTGAAAAGTCTACAAATTAACACAATGCTTAAAATCCTCATTATCATCACTTAGTTTGCTGAAATTACCATCTACTTTATATTAACACAAAATGGTGTTAAAATCCTCGAGAATAATCTAAAGAAGGGAGGTGCTTTGTTTAATGAGTAAGAGATAGGACCACATTTGCTTTTTGATAAAATAATTGTTTGAGGCATTGACAAACGTTATATAGGAGCTGTGATTAGAAAGAAGACAATTTTCTTACATATGAATGTGTTGGTTCAATATAGATAAGACTAACATTGTAATTTGGTTAGGATCTTAAGCTACTAATATGCGGTCATTATGGTGGTGACTAATATTATTAAATAACTACCAATTTTGGAATACTAAAGAAATGTATGGATGTAAATTGAAGGCTATAATTTTGGTTTTAAGAAGACATGTTAATATATGCTTCAAAAAAGACAAGTCCCTAGATACTTGTTATTTTGAGGGTTTCTTCAATCCCCTAATATTCTAATGAGGATCATATTATAAGGAAATAATCTTATAAACCTAAACTTTTTTTTTCCTTTTTTGACTTCCTCTTTTCTTTTTTTTTGAACAAACTTTCTCTATTTCCTTATTCAGTATTACTAAATTTTCTATTGCTATAGAATTAGGAACATATTAGTTAGCCTAATCCTCAGCACAAGTCGTTGAAGTGTGAATGAATTCCGAACTAATTTTTTTTAGCCTTTTAAATCAACATTTTTGGTAGTTCTTTAGCTAAAAGTTCCTAATATACACTTGTAACAAAAATTTTCCAAGTTTTCATCTAAGTTTTATTCTCAATTTTAAGCACTAGCTTTCACCAGTTGCTTAGGTTGATTTTTGTTAGTATTAACACCCCCCGACCATTATTTAATCTTATAATTTCTAGTTTTTCTTGAAGCACTTTGCTCAAATCTACTTTAACACAAATATTTGTAAATCTAATTTTCTTTAGAGCTATAGGGATCTCATTCAACCATACCACTCTTTTAATAACACTAGTTAGGAGGCAACTTCTTTATGTTTGATGCATGATATTTTATATGTTGTAAATCCATAAGTGCACAATATAGTTGTAGCTAGTAGTGGTAAGTATGAATCCATCCCATTGGGACTATAACTACTAGTAATAGCCATTTTCTATTATCTAATCGTCGAATAAGATGATGATTTAATTTAAAACTAAGCTATAACTTAACATAATAGTAAATCAAGACAAATATAACACAAAGATTAATCCAATATCAACTAGCTAGTACCTAGGTAACGAATACCCCTAAGGTCTCTTATATGATGATAATTTATCATGCAATTCAATTATTGAACATTGGATCATGAAAATTCCTATCTTATGTTAATATCTTCTTATAAATAATAACAACTAATCATTGGTTGATTAACTAAAACCTCCTTCTAGTTAAAACCCTTAAAATAACATTATCGATTTGTGAAACTCTTTACCAGTTTTAGCCCTAATCTAGAGAATATTTGTTGACCTATCTCTAAGTTTGCATATAACCCTTTCCAATTATAGTAGATTTATTCATACAAGAGGATTTCTCAATCTCAATCATATGAAATCAAACATTGAACTATTATCTTGGACATATTAATTCAAGAATAGAAACGTATAATTGAATCTCAATGACTGATCAATCAAATTGCATTAAATAAAGAATAAAATCATATTATCCATCTTTACTTAGGGTTCATCCTACCTAGGCACTAAAAAAACTTAGTTTCCAAATATTAAAAATGAAACAAACATCAAAAGTTTAGAAGAATAATCAGAATGAAAAGAATCCAAAGATATGTATATCCCTATTTTCTCTAATGAAATCCCTTTGAATCCTTGATGAAAGGCAGCTCTCTATCAGATCTCTTGAAATAAGTTTCGTGTTTTCCTCTTCCTACATTCATAATCGTGACTCTAACTCTAACTTTGGCTGTAACTTCTGACTTTAGTCGCTTCCTTCTTCACTCCCTTTTATAATTGCCTTTTATATTATGAAATTAAGGTTTTCAAATTATACACAATCAGTGACAAAATTATGTGAGTGATCGTGTATCTTAAAAACACTTTAATTACAAGATTTTACACTTTCTCTATAGCTTACACAGGTATAGAAACTTGTCGTGTATATTATTTACATGGGCATTAGGAGTGCTCAAGAAAACTCGTAAACCTGTGAACTGGACCTGAACTGCATGAACCGAACCTGTAAACAAGGTTAACCAAACCTAAAAAATCAGGTTCATGGTTCAGGTTCAGGTTTTTAACTTGCGGTTCTAGGTTAACCGAACCTATAGCAGATTAACCAAACCGAACTTGACTTATAGGTTTAGGTTTAAACCTGAACCTAAAACACCCAAAAACTTATCATATATTTAGATATAATTTAAAAGGATATTAATAATAATAAATTCACTAGTATTTACTATATTAATTCTTGAGGAAAAAAAGAAGAATAGTAAACTTTAATTCTATGTTATTAAACGTTAATCTTGAACATAGCTATTATAAGTAACAACTAATGCATATGTTGGCCCCTGAAATTTTTCTTGTTGAATTAAGCATGATTTAAATGAATTATGAGGTTTGATGGATTAATTTTTGGTGCTAATTATTTATGTCAATGTTAGTAGGATTATTATGACATAGGTTAATTTGATTAAAGGATTAAAGTAGTAAGATGTTATAAGGGCAAATTGGGGATGACACTTAAGGGCATAAGACATAAGGCATTAGGCAAGGGGAAAAATGGACATTTGCACTCTCATTTAGGGTATTAAGAGAAGAAGCAAATGTGTCTTGCATTTGAGAGAAGAAAGAAACGTGGATTAAGGAGAAAAAGAAGAGAAAAGAAGAAGAAAAGAAAAGAAGGAAGCTAGGGTTTTGAAGATCTTGAAGAAGTTTGAAGATCATGAAGCTAAACAAGTAAGTATAAGCACTAACCCTTCTTGATTTGTTAAATGAAGCATTTTTGGTGATAGTTAGAAGTGGGAATGAAGTAAATATGTGTAGGAAATTATTGAGGAATGGTTTATGTAAATGTGTTATTGTTTGGCTAATGATCAAATGTAGATTTTGATGTATTTGTTATTGATTGATATTGGGTTGAAGTAAGCTTGGAAATGAAGTAGAAGAGGTGTTTTAGGGTTAAGATGGGATATATGTGAAATGTGGGAAGTAAAAAGTTGGAAAATGTAGCAAAAAATGTTCCCGGAGTATGTTTCTGTAAAAATTCGTCATGGCGAACTTTCCAACACGAAGACACTTCGGTATTTTGGGAATAACTTTTTGTGTAGTTATCCAAATGAGGTGATTTTTAATTTTGTGTAAACTAGCGACATAGGGCTATAATTTGTTTGGTGAAATGAAGTTTTAATTAAGTCTCTAAGGATCTCAAGTTTTGAAGGGAAGTTGAACATAGAATGTTGTGTTAGGATTGGAACAAACCAAAAATGATTGGGGCATAACTTTTAGAGTACTAATTGGGGCATATGTTTGGTACATGAATTTTGTGAATGATTTATGAAATGGAAATGCATTTGAAACATTTCATGTTCATGAAAAACAAGTTTCCCAAATGTTGTCATTTGGGCAATCTGTTTTCAAGTCATAAATTACATGTTATGTAGGTTTGGTTTGGTCTATTATGTATGATAAGTGCACTTCGACTAAACGCTTCTCCCACCTACCCGCTAGTGCCATGAAGCTCTTTCAAGGAATCCCTCATGTTCACGACTACACAAAACCACTATGTGGGATTGTGTTAGCTCGTTCTGTTCACAACTACACAGGACCCTTTTTGTGAAATGTGTTAGTTCGTTCTGTTTATGGACCTCCCAAACCATTCTGATGTGCTTATATGCTCATGATATGCTTGACAAGATTGATGCATACATGATTTGTGATATTGTGAATTGTTTGACAAATTGAGAATTTCATGAAATGAGTGTTTTATGATTTTTAAATGCGGAATTACTATGGTTATAAAAAGGTTCAATGACAATGAGTTTTATAAAGGGTTTTTGCTTGTTTCTTGATTATAAACTTGTTACCTACGAGCTTTTAAGCTCACCTCCTTTCCATCCCCATTTCCAGTTGATGAGCAAAAGATGGAGTGAAAGAGAGGCAAGGCATCACTCCAAGTTGCATATTTTTGTATTTTAAGCTAGATTTTGTAACATGAGGTTTTAGTCGCATTTCAAGTATTATTGGTTCAAGTATCTTATGTAATTTGGAATTTTTGATACATTGATGTATTGTGGTTTGAAATGTGATTACGGTTTTGTAAAAACTCTTATCTTTTGATGTTAATGAATTATGAATTATGTATGGATAATGTTGAGTGGAAATATGAATTTGTGTATGGATAAGGTTGAAATGATGAATTTTGAACATGAATTGTTGATACATAAGTGAGATGTTATAGGAGAAAGATAGGATTTATGAATAATGAGAATTAGTCGTAAGAAATGAATTAAATAAGTAGAGATTAGAGAGTTGAACGAAATAACATTGGTAATTGAATTGTCATGAAATGATGTTACCTTAGAGGGAGTGAATTCGGGACAACTTAGAGTGAAAGTAAGGATTGGATAGTCTTATGATTTTCCGCAATAGTTAAGATAAGAGTGATTGTAGAAGCCATTGGAAATTTTAGGTTTAGGGTTGAGATTTCAGGAGTTTTGCCGTAGTGAAACCTCAAGGATCGCCGCGGTGAACATTTCTCGAAGGATCTCAGCAGAAGTTCCCGTCTGTTCGCCGTGGCAAACTCCTTGGCTTCACCGTGGCGAAATCAGTCTTTCAAGGTCGCCATGGCGAGGTTATATTTGTCGCCGCAGCGAACTTTTCCTGATGGGGTTAGTGGAGTTTTCTCTCGGAGAATGTTGGCAGGTACAATATGATTGAGGACATAATCATAATAATAGATTGTCGTTTATCAATTGATCAAAAAAAAGAATCGGATTGGTATGAGACTTTAAGCTCTATGATTTGATTGGATTACGCTCACATTTGTATGACAAGCAATAATACGCTCTTGTTTTATGGTTCAAGGGTTGGACTCCAAAAATAGGGCCCAATAGCATAACACTTAATACTTCTACTTTCAATAGTAATTAATGTGTGTCAGTTATTGATCAAAGTATTAAACTATTAATAGAAAAAATTCATTGACTAAAATAATATAATCATTTAGAGATTAATTAAAGAAATTAATAAGTGTAAAACACATTTATTAAGAAATCCTACAATTTTAGTTTTTTAAGGCACATATATTAGCTTAGATATTTATGAGATATTATAAACATTAAAAAAGCAAGTAATACTGATTCTAAAAAATATATAATATAGTTGCTAATAAATAATAAGCATATAATAATATTGTCTTGTACGAATACAAACATAGTTTTATTTATTAGAAAGGAATGAAAAATGAGTTGATATAGTAATAGATTATGGGATTGTATTTTTTTATACAGCTGCGCTTTTTATAATATAATATTTAAAGTTTTAACTATGATATTAATTACATTTTCTACACTAAGTTGCAATAAGAAAAAGGATATTTTTTGTGTTTATTAGTTTATTATTATTATTTTTTATTTTAACATGATAAAATAAGATTTAATGATGTTAGAAGAATAATTTTATTTTTTTAATCAATGAGGTCTAGTAGAGCGGTTCATTCCCTCATTGATTCATAGTAATAAGAAGCCATATTGTGTGTATAATTCATCTTCAAAGTCCTATTCTAAGCACTTCTGATTGGAAAATGGATAGTAATAGAGAACTCTATTGAAAGTTTATTAAGAAATGAGACATTACCATAAAAACCTTACGTAAGGTTTTGTGTTCAATTTTTGTTAATATAATGAATAGCAATCATTTTGATATTTAAATTAAGAATAACAATGTAGTTTGTTCTTATATGAATCATTGATAGAACAATGTAGTTTGTTCTTATACGAATAATTGATAAATTGCTAAGATCACTTGTAAATTCAGTTCTTCTAAAAAAAGGTAATTTAATCTAACGGTCTTAATACAAACCTTGTAAATTTATGGCTAAGATCGCTTGAATCATAATTGATCTTTTATCAAATATTAGCCATTGAAGTTGAAAGGTTTTTCCCTCGATGAAAACAAAGGAAAATTAAAGGTCATTCTATTCGTTCAAAAAAGAAAAAAAATTCCATTCAATCTTTCATGCTACTATACAGTCACTTCTCAACCTCTCATCTCTCAAACTATAACACTCACCATCTATTTCTCCTCCTCAAATATAAAATATCAAATCACAATCTTGACTCTTGAAGAGAACATGTAATTATTATTTTTTATTTCCATTTTTACATGTAGAACCTTTTCTTTTCAATATCCCAAATTATTCTTTCTTATTGTTCATGAAATATACAACTACAAAAGCTTTAATTTTATTTATTTTTTTGATTAGATGTCAACCTCTATGGATTGCACTAGCAATGCCCGACCATTGACTCACAGAACTAATGGAGATACTTCTCACTTCTCAGAGCGTTGGTGGTGTTGACATGGCTTCTATAACAACTTTTGGTAATCCCCAAACACCTGATTCTAATGCATCAAATCTCCCTAAGCCTCCTACCACCTCTTCAAAAAAGAAATGATCATGGGTTTGGGAACACCATGCTAAGTCAGGTGAAGTTAACGATAGAGTTGGTGTGTGTCAATACTATAAGAAATCTATTACTTGTAAAAAGAATAATGGTACTACCAGCCTAATCAATCACTTGAATAGATGTGTTAAGTATCCATATAACAAGCATACGAAACCTGAAAGTGGACAAAAAACTATAGAAGGATCAATAGTAGAAAAAGGTGAAGATGGCACATCACATAGAATGATAGCATGGATGTTTGATCAAGAAAGATGTAGGAAGGCACTTGCTAGAATGATTATTGTTGATGAGTTACCTTTTAATCATGTAGAGCAGGAGGGGTTTCCTAATTTTTGTGCAGATATCCAACCAAAATTTAAAGTTCCTTCTCGCACTACAGTGACTAGAGATTGTTATGCACTTTACTTAGAAGAGA
>JAOTAX010000003.1:23847962-23862819 GCA_025629825.1 Erythroxylum guanchezii | reverse complement strand
GTAGATTTAAACTTGATTTTCTCCTAAAGTTTAGGGATTAGATTGCTAACAGCTTGTATTTAATCACTTGTAATCTTAATCAATGATATTGAAAATTTATTCCACAATTCTCTGCTTCTTTACTTCTCCAGATATGTGCTTGCTTTGCTAACTGCCATTTTCTTTTAAGGGAGAAGATAGTCGTTGACAAGTGAAAAAATTAAAAGGTAGTTACCAAAATAGGAAAGAGACCAAGGTGGGAAATAAGTTGGGGAAGTTAATGACTATAATGCACATATAGGGTCTTTGTAACCTTGCAGAGGCAGTAGGGTCTTTGTAACCTTGTAGAGGCAGTCGCACCTTGGAGGAGGTATAGTGGAGGGGATAAGAAATAAGAGGTAGTAAGAATGGGCTGAGGAAATTGGAGCGAAAGAACCTTAGGGAGAGAAATATGGAAAGGCAACTACATAAGTTTAATAATTTTTTTAATCCATATTGCTTCTTTTTATTTGTAAGTATCTTTAATCATAATAATAAAAAGTTTACAATTATAATTAATGTAAGAGCATCAAATCTATTAATAAGATATAGAAAATAATAGTGAATAAAACTTATGTTCCAACTTATTAATTTGTTTTAAGCAATTTTTATTTTTATCATAATAGATAATTAGAGTTATTCAATTTTTTTTACTTATTAAATTTTAAACTTGTCTTGTATCCTAATTTGATTATCAAAATATTTTCCTTCCGAGATATCCTCGTCACTTACCCTGAAATTTTGATTTTTAAAAAAAGCCAAGGAAAATGTCTCTTAGACCATCTATAATCGTTTGTCGTTCACAGGCAATGCCTACACCGGCAAGATATTTGGACTCATGCTCGCTGTTTGATCTTGATCAGGATAATCTTCTCAGCTTCTACTTTCTTGTTAGCAGCTAGCCTCACCTTTACAGCTGTTTAAGAACAAGCAATAACTCAGAATACTAAGAAGTGTTTTGAACCACAAATTCAAAAGCATGAGATGAAGTGAAAACCAGACAATTGGTTGATTGGCTTTGGATCAGTCAAGGTTTATGAATTTAATACCAACACTAATATCATTCATGATCCGTTTCACGTGCTCATCAGGTTTTATATCAATGATGATTGTATGGACCATTTTATGTCCATATGCAGACTTTGCATGTGAATATCAAAAGGCAAATGTTTATCAAGTTCATAATTTAATTCCAAGATAATACACTAGAACCACATACTTTTTCAACAGAGGGGAGGAGAAGTTAAACAGTGAAATTGATTTAAAAAATTGGGACTCCTAATTATGTTTTGAAAATGAGTTCATCATTATCGATTTGAAAATTTGGGATTCCTAATTATGTTATGATAACGAGTTCATCATTATCAATTTGAAGCCACTAAAGAAAAAACTGAACGAAATTAAGTCATAAATTAATTAATATAACCTTAACAAAATTAAATTTTCTGTTTAGTTGAGAGTTAGATTCAATCAATTTTGAAAATATTAATTTTTTAAATACTCAAACATTAAATTTTCATCTAAATTTTAATAACATGGATATTCTTAATCCATTTATTTGGTTCATAGTTTTGCACAATTTCACTTTTTATCAATGTTTTAAAAACTTGACCGATCAAAAAAAATTTTAAGATTTAGAAGTTTAACCAGGACAAACTGCTATAAAACCAGTATATAATAAATAAGAATAAAAATTATAAGAATAAGTAAAATATAGAATAAAATAAAATACTTTATTGAAATAAAAAATACACTAATAATGCTTATTAATATATAATAAACTAACAATAAATCTAATACTTTAAACTAAGATTAAATACAACATAAATTTTAAAATAATAATAATAATAATAAATTTATTTCCATATTATCATTTATTTAAAGACTCATAAAAGTTGAAAAATGTTTATAGAAAGTCAGTAGGAATGATTCTAATTTTATTCTAATTTCTTTTTTACTGTCCTTTAAATATACTCCTTATAGTTTAAATATTATTTTTTAACACATTCTTCAATTATTTTAAGCAAATTTACTTATATATACTAATTGATAATTTAATTTATTAAACAAATTCATGATAAAAATAATAATTAATTTTTACCAATAATAATTTAAATAATTTCAATTAAAATTTAAGAAGATAAATAAAGAACTTAAATTTTGACAAATATAATTTGTTATTGAGATTAACACTTAACGGAAAGGTTATAAATACAAATTGGATTGAAAAAGAGGCTGGTTAGTATTTATTCTAGTTAAACTGGACTGTCCGGTCCAGTTTTTAAATCATTGTTTTTTATACATAATATTAAACAAAAGAATTAAAGCCTCCTTTGTGACATTATAGTATTTTATAACAAAAATTTTCGATTTGTTACCTTATATAAAAATTATAGATAATATTTAATTATAAGAAATATTAGTTACTATATAATATATTTTAAATATTTAAAAATAAATAATATGTGCTTCAAAAATTCACAATGGTGAGTGGCGACCCCAACTATGTTTAGGATCCAATTTGAAAGCTTGATGGGCTTGTTACGCGTGGAGTTTGGAAGTATAAGGTGAAACTGGGTTAGAGGCTGGCCATATCATTGCCGACAAGAGATTGGGGAAGATGCTGGGGGGGGCGGACGATAGTGGGTTGTTTGTTATTACGGTCTGGTTTAGTCAACGTTTGATGGTAGGTTTGAGCAAAGTCCAATTTGACAACACCTTCACCAAATCTGTCTTTGTCAGTTGTCATTATCAATTTTCATGTAATTGCCATTCGGCGTTCTCTTGCAAAATCTAATATTGCCACATCGACAGTCAATGAAAATCAATTTCTCAAACTTAGATGAACCAAAAGGGTTCGTTAAAGTCGAGACAGCCTAACTCGTTGCGTTAAGGTTACTAACGCACAGTCATTGAACTACTTGGAGTCTACCTGTATTCTTATTAGGAAATCTTTCCATCTTTTAGCCTTTAGTCTTCTTCCTCTCACAAGTAAGGCAAGTGCCCAACTTGCTTGGCACTTGTCCAATCATTTAATCTGATTCATTCAGAGATATTTATCCAGGTCATTGAAACAAAAGTCACTGTTTTTCATTGAAAATTTATTTATTCAGTTTAATAGAAAATTTGGATACTTTAATGTACACCCAGAGCATATGCTAGATGTCTAACCAGAGACGTGCTCTGACCGTATACGAACATGAACATTATCCAGATAAAATAAGCCTCATCAGAAGTTTGCTTTAAATTAATATCTCCAGGCTTTTAACACATTTTTGATATGCTTATATTTCAATAAATATGACGCATGCAGCCTGCAGGGGTAATATTCAGCATAAAACCCCTTTAAACTTATTCAGGTATGGACTTAATCACGCATTAGATTTGAAGTCCAAAAGTTCATCGGTAATACATATCCGGAGACGTCTCTCTCCAACGCACATACGCAGATAAAACAAAACCCGCAATTTACTTCCAAAGCTTTAGCTCTGTACCTTAGTATTCAGGCAAATACTCGTGCTAAATAGGAAGTTGTGTTTTTATATTTCAAATAAAGTCATATAAAGGAGAGCGTTTGAGGAAGAGGGTTCACTGTTTGAATGACGGCTGATCATGTTTGAAGTTGTGCATATATCAGCACCACCGCCAACGAGAAAAGGGGCACTTCTATTTTAATCTGCCAAGAAAAAAGATCCAATTTTGTTTACTCATAAAGCAATTAAACCGACTTGGCAGAGACAAGAATTGTACCTCACCAGTACATGTGCTTATTGAATTTGAAGTTGGCGAATTCTAGAACATAATTAGGTGTCCTCATACAGACACAGCACCGTCGAGAAGAAGCTGTGCTGGAGAAGCCGTTGCCATCATCACCGTCGCAGTTGTTCCTGTTACAGCAATTAAGCAAAGTGGAGATGGTAAAACCGCAGGAGTCGTCGTCGCCTTTATTCACTGGCTGCACTAGTGCAGGAGAGTCTCCACTCTCACACGCGGTTCCCGGTCAACAGGAAACTGCTGAATTCGCCACGGACGGTGGTGATTTAGAAGGTCCAACAATCACAAGAAGTTTTGGACATGGTTCTTCATCCAATTCTTATTTAGCTTCCTCTACTTTCTCTGCTTATTCCCATAACAGTAGTGGTGGCTCTCATTTTTGCATTGGCCAAAAGAGAGGTCGTGAACAAGAGGTTACAACTCAATTACTGGAGTCTGTCACAAGGGTTTATCAAGGGTTCGGGGAATTCAGAAGTTTAGGTGATTCATTTTCATCTGGTGCAACTGGTAAATTAGTCTATCAATATGTTCACTTCTCCATCCATTTTAAATGAACCTTGCAATTGTTTACAGATTTTTTGACATTTTCTCCTCTAGTTTCACCCATGTTAACTAATTACTTCGTTTGGTTACGTACAGTACTTCTTATCTTCATGTTCAGTTTCTGGACAAACCTTTTCTGGAATTGCATGCGTCAGAGATTCTATTGTCATCTTGTTTCTAAGTTACGAAAATGTCTGAACTTGTCTGCTGCACTTCAAACTATAATTTGTAAATATTCTCGAAACAATCAATGGAACAGTGTACATATCGCCTTCGTCAAAAAGTTAGCATTTCAGTTACTAGTTAAGCAAATTTTGCATATTCATAGCAGCCCGCAGCTTCCTTACTTTATTAATTTTTCATACTACATCATCTAATACATGTTCACAGTACGAGGAGGAGGAGTTAGTTCAAGTATCATCTTCACCCCCACAACCACCACATCCACCGTCACCACCACCACCAGAGCCAGTTTACAATCAACAGAAACCGCCACCTACGACGAAACCAACGAGCGAAGGAGAAGATACAGAGGTGTCAGGCAGAGACCTTGGGGAAAATGGGCAGCAGAAATACGTGATCCCCACAAGGCGGCCCGTGTCTGGCTCGGCACATTTGAAACGGCTGAAGCCGCTGCAAGAGCTTACGATGACGCAGCGCTGAGGTTCAGAGGAAGCAGAGCTAAACTCAACTTCCCCGAAAATGTGAGAGTACTTCCACAAGAACCTCAAATGCTAACTGTCACCGGCTACGAAATGTCAGCGACGACTTCCCAGGATTTGCCTCCGCGACCTTTCCTGTCATCGTTTCATAATACACAACAAATCCCTTCGCCGGTGGCACAAATGCCTGTTGTTTCACAATTATCCCCGCACAAGTCTTTTCGGTGTCAGGCTGAGACAATGAGAGACTACGGAGAATATTATCAACTTTTGCAGAATCCTGGTGATCACTTCATTCATGGAGACCAACAACAAGCTTCAAGTACGCTTGATCAGATTGCATATAACTGGAAATTGGCTACTCTACAATCAAGTTTACCATCATCTTCATCAATTGCATCAAATTCCTCTGTTTCATCGTCCTCCTTTGCTACATTTCCTCTGCTTTTAGCTGGTCAGCAATTGGGTTATTTCCAGCCACCTCAAAATCTCAGTCAATTCACTGATTCCGACTTTCAAGGGCCTCCATGGTCACATTCTGCTCATTACCCTTCCTCTACTAGTTAATTTTTAAAAATAGCCTTTGTGTTAGTTTCTTTGTATTTGCACATTCAATTGGTCTTCATATTGATTTAGTATATATATTCTTATTTTGAATAGGATGATTTGTTTCAAGTTAATGAGTCAGAGCTTGATACAGAGTTACGAGAAAAAGAAAGAGAGGTACATAGATAGGAAAAAGTGACAGACTTGGCCCTTAAAGCATTTGATGTTTTCTGTCCAAACATCATAATCTACCGAACGTTGTAGAAACAGGGACGAAGCTTTTTGATACATGCTTTACAGCCAAAAGGTTTAAATAACGAAGGTGACTCAGCAAACAGCGTTCGATTTTTTAAAGGTTGTACGAAACTCTTTAAAGAACCAAAAAAACTCGATAGAAATCTAAAATAATATTTTCAAATTGACCAAAAGTTGTCGCAAGTGACTACAAAAGATAATATAAATTTTAAAAGATGAAAACTTAAGGATAAAATAGTTTTTTTATTAATAAAATAATTAAAGTTAGTAAAGCACCACTAGAACTCTGTGTTAGTTTTCTCACTTGGAAAGGACTTGTCCTCGAGTGCATAAAGTCTTCTAAGTATAATGGATCAACGGAATGATGGAACTTGGACAACTCTGCTATGTTGAAAGCGTTGGAGATTCCCGTACTATCTGAAAGGTCTATGATATAAGCGTTATCATTAATCTTCTTTAATATTTTATATAGTCCATACTTCTTCGACTACAGTTTACCGTATGTTCCTACAAAAAAACCTCTCCTTGCATAGGATACCATGACTCAATTTCTCACATTGAATGTCTGTAGTTGCCTATGTTTATTAGCTGCTTGTTTGCACCGTTAGTTTGCCACTTCCAATTTTTGTTTTACCTCTTGATGTGTTATTACCATTTGTTCGGCCATATACTTAGTGGAAATATTGGTCCCGCCACCTTTAGGTAGCTTAAGCAAGTCTAACATATGTTAAGGTGCCTTGGTATAGACAATAGAGAATAGTAATTTACCTGTTGCACTATGGATGTCATTATTACATGCGAACTTTGCTTGAAATAGTGCCAAGTCCCATCGTTTTGGCTTGTCCCCACAAATACTGCGAATTAAATTTTCCAGTGTTTGATTGACAACCTCCGTTCGTCCATCAGTTTGTAGATGGGCTGTGTTACTGAATTTTAAAGAAGAATCAAATAACTTTCATAAGGTACGCCAAAAGTAATTGAGGAACTTACTATCACGATCCAAAGTACTGGTCTTGGGTATTCTATGTAGGCGAATCACTTTTCTAAAAAACAATCGGGCAACACTGACTGCATCTGAGGTCTTCTTACAAAGGATAAAGTGAGTCATCTTACAAAATCTGTCAACCACAACAAATACTAAATCTATCCCTCTTTGAGTACGAGGGAGTTGCAACATAAAATCCATAGATAATTATTCCCATATATTTTCTAGTATAGGTAGTGGCATATACAATCCAGTATTCTTGAAGTGTCCCTTTGTTGTCTGGCATATATAACATTCTTCTTTCTACAAATCTGGACACATCCTTTCTTAATTAAGGCCAATAAAAGCGCTCCTTTACTACCGCCAATGTTTTATCACATCCTAAGTGTCCCTGTTAGTCCCCTTACATGTAAGTCTTGAATTAGCTTCTCTCTTAAATATGTTCTAAACAAACGCAATTGATTGTCATACATCAAGTACCCATTGTTGATATAAAATCCTTCAATTGGTATACCATGAGAAACCTTGTCCCAAACCTCTGCGAAGTCGTCATCTTGCTCATAATTGACTACCAGTTGATCAAAGCCCACAATTTCATTACTAAGAGTAAGTAATAAGGATGCCCTCCTACTCAAAGCATCTGCGACTTTGTTTTGTACTCCTGACTTGTGCCTTAAATTGAACGAAAATTTTTGTAAAAATTGACACCACCTCGCATTCATATCGCTACTAATTCAATTTTGGTTATTCAAGTACTTTAGTCCTCGTGATCTAAATATAACAGAAACTCCTTAGCAACCAAGTAATGCTCCCAATTTTTGAGCGCTCACACTACCAAATAGAATTCTTTGTCGTAGGTACTCCACTTTCTCCTGGAATCACTACGTTTTTCGTTAAAGAATGCCACTGGCCTTTTTTCTTGTGAGAGTACAACTCCTATTCCCACTCCATTAGCATCGCAGTTAACCTCAAATAGCTTGTTAAAATCTGGTAAAGTTAGTCTGGCGCTGTACATAACTTTTCTTTAAGCAAGGTAAAGCTCTTATCTGCTTCTTCTCCCCACTGAAATTTGCCTTTCTTCAGACACTTTGTTATGGGCCCCGCAATGATGCTAAAATTTTTTATAAACCTTTGGTTAAAAGTCATCAAATCATGAAAACTCCTCAATTCCCTCACATTGTTCGGTGTTGGCCAATCTTTGATTGCGTTCACCTTTGCTTCATCCACCTTTATCCCATTCGCAGACACTATATACCCCAAGAATATTGACGTATCTGTCATGAAATTGCACTTCTTAAGGTTAATGTATAATTGGTTGTCCCTTAAGGCCTTTAGCATATGTTGTAGGTGTAATAAGTGTTCCTCCTCCGAATGATTGTAAATCAGGATATCTTCGAAATAAACCACAATAAATTTACCAATAAAAGGCTCGAGTACCTAATTCATCAATCTCATGAAAGTGCTTAGTGCATTGGTTAGCCCAAACAACATCACCAACCATTCACATAGGCCCTCTTTTGTTTTGAAGGTCGTCTTCCATTCGTCACCTGGCCTTATGCGAATCTGGTGATACCCATTCTTCATATCAATCTTTGAAAATACCGTCGCACCATGTAAGTGATCCAACATATCATCCAACCGTGTTATAGGAAATTTATACCCCACTATAATCTGGTTAATGGCTCTATTGTCAATACATATCCGCCAACTTCCATCCTTTTTTGAAGTCAATAACGTTGGGACTATACAAGGACTCATACTCTCTTGCATAAGCCCCTTTCGTAATAACTCCTCCACCTTCTCCTTTTAAATCTCATTTTCCTTCGGATTCATTCGGTAATGCGGCAAATTTGGTAAATTGGATCTGAGAATGAGGTCTAAATGGTGTTGGATATCCCTCATAGGGGGTAACCCATCCAAGATATCATCTGGCATCAACTCCTTCAACTCCTCTAATAAGGGCCGCATTATCTCTGAGTACTCCTCCACTTGAAACTCTATGTCACCAGTCGACACCTGTTTGACCACTAACACATGTACTTGTCGTGTTTCCTTAATCTCCACTTCGAACTTCTTGGTTATAGATAAGAAAGCATTACCCTCAGAGGTTGAAGTCTTGGTTTTAAGCAGTAGAAGCGTGTACTTGACCCCATCCTTCTCCAATTGATATTGGTTGTTCCTTCCCCGAATGCTGAGCATCCACATCAAACTGCCACGGTCTCCCAAACAACAACTGACAAACATCCATGTCAACAACATCACAATATACATCTTTATACTGTCAATGGAGAATGGAACTCTACACCTCTCTATGACTTCTATCTTGTCTATTGCGGTTTTAATCCACCCCAAGGTATATGGATTAGGATGTTTTTCCACTGGTAATCCTAACCTCTTCACTGCCCCCTTTCCAATAATGTTCTCGCAGCTTCCACTATCAATGATAACTCCAAATACCCTATAATGAATGGTACATCTCGTGTAGAATAGTTGATTCCTTTGGGTCCGGTCTTCCTGCTTAGGTGCTAACATCAGTTTCCTCACCACATACACCGAACCATCGTCGACTTCATACTCATCATCCTCATCTCCATCTACTTCGCAAGCGATTCCCTTGTCATCTTCACCCCTTTTTACAAAGTTAACTATCTTCCTCAAAGGACACTCATTAGATTTGTGTCTAGGTTGACTACTTGAAGCACTCCCCATAGCTAGTTTAACAAAGGGGTTCTCAGATCTCTTCATCTCCTTATCTCGCACCTCAACCATAGGCCTTTTTCTCATAGCTTTATCCTCCACACTTCGCATCTCATGACTACGAGGAGCATGCTCGTGCAGCTTTGTATTTATCAGTAGATGCTGGAGTCCTATAGCTCTCTACACTCCTTTTGCTACTCTCCTGCTACATTATCTCCCCCTTTAAGGCCATATTCTTTGCTTCCAATAGCGTGCGAATAACCTGTACTCCAATTATTTCCCGAAGTGTTATTCGAAACCCTTCCAAATATCAAGCAACCTGTTGTCCTTCATATTCTAGAAGGCTTTTTCTTTTTGCCAATCTCATAAACTCTGCGGTATACTCGTGCACTGTCCGTCCTCCCTGACTGCATCATTGATATTGCTAGAATAGAATCTGCTTGTAATTTGGTGGTAAGAATTTATGCTTCAACAGAAACTTCATTCTATACCATGTATGTTCCGTGACTGAATCCTTTCCCACCATACTGAAGCTCTTCCTTTCAGTCCATAAGCCACAATCCGAACTCTTTTCTCTGGTGCAATCTTCAGATATTCGAAGAATATGTCAATTTCTATAAGCCAGTCTAAAAAATCTTCAATACCTGGACTACCATTAAAATAGGAGATATCCACTTTCAGTCTATAGTCCCCCGCGTCTCTATCTTCAAATCCACCATCCACTTTCAGTCTATAGTCCCCTGCGTCTCTATCTTCAAATCCACCATAAGTGTCTCTTCCTACACCCATCGTGTTTTTGAAAACGCCCAAGTCTATTCAGCTCATAGTAATCTTCTTCCTCCGAATCCTCCTCGTAGATTGGTTGTCTCATCGCAGGCACAGTTCTACCCATAGGTTCACAACGAGCCATCTCCACCCCTTGTCTTCTACGATTATCCTGCCTTCTGTTTGTATCAATTCCTAGAGCATCCAGACATTTGACAATCTCTTCAAGACGCTCCTTGAAACACCGGAATCTGTGTTCTGTCTGCTGCTCCAAACGTTGCAACGCTTCGTCTCCTAAAAAAGGAGCCCTAGTGTCCTGAAGACCGTTGCTATCACTCTCAGTCGACATCTTCGCGCTGATAGCACCTAATGCAATGTATAACGTTCGATTTTTCAAAGGTTGTACGAAACCGTTTGAAGAACCAAAGAAAATTTAATAGAAATCTGTAATAATGTTTTCAAACTGACCTAAAGTTGCCACAAAGTGACTAAAATAGATAATATAAACTCTAAAAGATAAAAACTTAAGGATAAAACAGTCTTTCACTAATAAAACAATTAAAACTACTACAGCGTCGCTAGAATTCTGTGTCGGAAGGCTACTATTTTGTTTTCTTTATTATTTTAGACAATTTGTATATGTTCATTGATATGATCGTGGGCTCTAATCCATCTAAGTTATCCATGTTTTGAACATTATAGATTATGCGACTTGACAAAACAAAATTCTACTATGTGGCTGAAATTGTTCAGCGAGTCTTAATCTGTGGGCATGTAATAGACCTAAGCCAACATGGCTCTGACTGTGAAAGAAATTGTATTTACGAACCGATTCTTTTTAGTGTAAGTGACAGAATTGTGTGTTTATATCTATTCACAGAAGTCGAGTCTAGGTGGATCAGTCAAATTCTGCTTATTGATTTGATTAAACTTTCTTAACTAGTTTTTTTTTCCTGTAGATTTTATTGCTGTTTCAATAAGTATACGTGTAACTGCTGCAAAATAAAAAAGTTGATGGTTGAATATTGTTATTAAAGTTGACACGATGAGCTGTCGTTTATATGTTTCTATAAGGAATATAAACGGATAAGTTTGAAATGACAGCATCAGTAGGTAATAGGTTTAATTCATGAAAAGGACAAAAGGGAAGAATAAGGGGCGGCGGTGTTGTTCGTTTCAGACAATCCTCAAACTTTTTACATTTAAAAGAAAAATTCATTGTTTCTAACAAGACCTTTGTCAACGAGACCGTTCCCACTTCGCCTCCCCGTTAAATCCTCAAGCACCTAAAACGTGTCTAAATATCTCAATGGTTGTTGTTTTCAGAACGGATAATATTTTATTTTCCACAATATTACTGGTTTAAAATAAAAATTTTAATTAAAAGATTAATTTTTATAAATTAATAAATTTTTATATGTTAAAATAAATAAATAAATTTTTATCTGACAACATCTTTTTATTAAACTTTTTTTGAATAAAGATGAGTTTTTTTTTTCATTTTAAAAATTTTTAATTAATTTTATAACTTTATAATATTTACGACATTAATTTTCCATTTATCTGTGTGCATCTCTCTCCGTTTCCAATGTACAATCACGTAAAATAAGGTTTTCCAGTCCCCACCTAATTCTTAAACCATATCTTAGACAATCGACTTGGAAAACATAGCAGAATTCAACGATTTATATAAAGGTAGGCAAATCCAAGTCTCCATTAGATCGTTGCGGATGAAATTGCCGACTTTGAGAATAGTATTCTGTCCACACGAAATAAAAGCAATGAAAACGACATTAAAAAAACATGAAACATGAAAGTGACACGTGTACACAAGTAGAGTTTACCAGGACAGTGGGATGCGTGCAGATAAGGGATGCATACGTGTACAACTAATTTGACACGTACCTGTTTGGTGAGAGCAAATCCTCTATCTAAGGCTACGGTATCTTATTGTATCTAACGACAGAACGACCTTATATTCGTGTAAAAATTGGACAGCACTATTGTCACTTGGACAGGCGCCGTCGTATGGCTTCTGTCCAAGCCAACAGACCAAGCCATTAAGCCACCCTTCATTTATTAATGAATAACGTTCCAAAGTCAACTGTATTGTTATTAAGAAGTAAACAAAAAATAATCAGCAATTTAACCAGATTAGTTTATATCATTAATAAATAAATTTTTTTTAAATAATAAGCATAAGAGTAAGTACAAAATTAATAAATGTCAAAATAAGTAGAAAATGATTAAATATAAAAAACGTTAAACAATTATATTATTATTATTATTATTATTATTATTATTATTATTATTATTATTATTATTCGATATGATTATTAAATAAATTTATTATATTAATTTCTATTATTATTATGAAATTTGTTATAGTAACTTATTTTCTTCTTATTATTAGTAACTTAATTATTCTGAATAATTTAATTATTCTTATGATATTTAATTATTACTATTATTATTTGTGACTAGAGTATATATACTTATTATTATAAATCTTAATAATTTTTTACAAACGATTGATTATTAATATTAGTATTAATATTAATATTAAATTCCTTATTATTATTATTATTATTATTATTATTATTATTATTATTAAAAATATTTATTATTATTCATAACATTATTACATTCCTTATTATTAAAAAATTATTTCTTTAAATATTTATTGTTATTATTATTATACGTAAATCTGTTAATTAATTTGATTTCCATTATTATAATTTCTGTTAAATATTATTTATAAATTTCTTCTGTTTATTATTAAATTTTTTGGTAAGTATTTGTTAAATTTATTATTATTATTATTATTATTATTATTATTATATTCGATATGATTATTAAATAAATTCATTATATTAATTTCTATTATTATTATGAAATTTGTTATAATTACTAATTTTCTTCTTATTATTATTGACTTAATTATTACGATAATATTTTATTA
This sequence comes from Erythroxylum guanchezii, assembly GCA_025629825.1. NCBI lineage: Eukaryota > Viridiplantae > Streptophyta > Magnoliopsida > Malpighiales > Erythroxylaceae > Erythroxylum > Erythroxylum guanchezii. The sequence continues at coordinate 23,849,612 of JAOTAX010000003.1, read as the reverse complement.
TTATTATTATTATTTTCTGACTGGAGTATATATACTTATTATTATAAATCTTACACATTTTTTACAAACGGTTTATTATTAATATTACTATAATTATTAATATTAAATTCCTTATTATTATTATTGTTATTATTAAAATTGTTTATTATTATTCATAACATTGTTAAATTCCTTATTATTATAAGGTGTATTATTATTAAAACTAATTATAAGGAATGAGGAAAAATAAGCATATAATTTTCCCTTATTACTATCAACAACAAAATTAATAATAATCAAGGATTTAATCTTAATTTTTAATATCATTAATAAATAGATAATTTATTAATAATAAGAACAATAGTAAGTAGAGAATTAATCATTAAATCCCATTTTTAAGAGTTTAATTAATTAGAGTTATTAAATAACCATAATAATTTATAAAAATAATAAAATGTACTATAATAATTACGAATATAAAATTAGCACAAGTATTAATAATTCCGGCAATAATTTGTAGAATAACAAATATAAAGGAAATTACAATTATCATATTTCAAAACAATTAAAGTAGTAAGATTTATTAAAGAAACATAACCTTTTTTTATTTATTATTATATAATTTATAATAACTATTATTTAAATTATTCTTATTATGATTATTATTCATATGAATATTATTATTATTACAAATCAATAGATAAATAATGACATGAAAAAAAATCTAATATCAATACGTAGACTGGCAACATACGGGCTGGCTCGCGAGGGTGAGCGCTCACCCTCACGAGCCTGGCAGAAAATAATAATAACAATAATGTTTTGTGCTTTAATTTCTTTCTATTAATAAGATTAAATTTGTAGTCATTATTATTATTATTCTTATTATCCTTATTGTTATTGTTGTTATGATTATTATTATGATTATTCTTATTATTCTTAATATTATTATTATTATTATTAGTAGTAGTAGTAGTAGTAGTAGTAGTAGTAGTAGTAGTAGTATTATTATTATGATTATTAATAAAATTTCCTTTTGGATTATTCATTTAATTTTAGTAATTATATCTATTACCATTATTTTAATTATTACTATGACCCTAATTATGAATAATATTTTTTGTATGATTATTATTTTTATCCGTATTAATAATAAGAAACTTTTTAATTATTATGATTATTAGTATTATAATTTTATTATTTGTTATTGTTATTATTAATTTGATGAAATTCGTGAGTGGATTATAGTGGAATTAAAAATGTCTTGCTTTACATTATATTAAGGAAAAAAAAGAAAATGATTTAAAATATATAGAATATTAATAAATTCTGTACACATTAAATAACAACAATGATGAGATTAGAAAGCCTTGTCATTTCCAAAGCAATTAGTAGAAACAATTCCCACCATTTAAGTGAATTGGTAATCTGTTTTTTAGAAACTTTTTTACAGCTCATGTAAAAGAACACACCATCTTCTTCTGTTTTACCTGGGTTTTTACAGGCACTTTTTTTGTAGTTTTTATCTCCTTATCAGGTGAAATAATTTAAAACCGTTTGTCTAAGTTTTGCAGAAACAAGGAAAATCACTGTCTTTTGGCTTTGTTTATTGAGAACCTGCTTGTTAGAGAAATGTAGTTCTTTATGTTATTATAACAGTAATTGTTGCAG